>CALNHX010001258.1:0-239325 GCA_940337035.1 Agriotes lineatus | reverse complement strand
CCTAATCTAGAACGTAAAAATTCGAATTTCCCATGCCGAAGCGGTTTTGTAAAAATATCTGCAGCCTGACCAGCGCTCGACACATCGTCAATCACCAATTTGCCTTCATGAACCTTTGCGCACACCAAATGAAAACGGATATCAATGTGTTTAGACCGATTGTGGGTTTTTAACTAACTTTATAGTACTCGCGTTATTCACAAAAATCACTGGCACCCTGGCCAAAGGCGCAATCTCCTGGAAGAGGTGATGCAACCAGACGGTATCTTTTGCTGCATCGCTAGCCGCCACATACTCCATGAGACGCCGTTGTCGTCTGATCGCCAAAGTAATGGCTCGACCAACGTATCATACTACTAACTTATTCTGATCAAAAGTTCGATAAAATAGAAACGGATCCGCTGCACTTTCACGAAGTCCAAAAGTGAACAACACTTCCTGGAACCGTTTCTTCCAGCACTTTTGTGACTGCTTTAATCCATATACGTCCTTGTGAAGTTTACAGACACGATTGGTTCCGTCGTGAAACCCTTCGGGTTGTTCCATATATGGTTCTTTATCAATAATGCTATTGAAGAAGGCTGTCTTGACATCGAATTGCACTACCTTTAAACTTTCGTTAGCTGCAATGCTCAGAGCTGTTCGTACAGTATTGAAACAAGGTACAGGACTGCACATTTCGAAGTCGTTAATCCCCTCACGTTGACTAAAGCCCCGGACAACAAGTCGAGCTCTCTGCCGATCTAGTTCACAGTCAGTATAGTCCGGTCGAGATACCAAAATCCGTGCTCGTTTTTTATGAACGCAATTAATTTTTGACATGCTAAAGATGCAATTTAGCATGAGTGCCGCATTTGGTCCTGTCCTTCGCGATACGAGAAGATACAAATATCTTCCAAACTACTTGGTCGATTTTGCATGTTTAAGGCACCGTTGAATAGATATTGAATTACTCTATACTTCTTACTATGTAAAACGGAACAAATCTAAAAAAGGCAATTGCATATGGAAAAATGGTTTAATATGAAAGCAGAAATTATAGCATAAATATTCTGTATTAACACAGATAAAAATAACGTGAAAGGTACCTACAAAATAAATTTCGGAGAGCTTGAAAGGCACAACAATCAGTCACTGAAGTCTTTGTCTGTATCCCTATCTTTGTCTTCCATAAATGAGTCATACAAAATCGCGTTTACTTCCTATTCCACTTCTTCTTCAGCCTCTGCTTCTACGTCAGATTCCAGCTCTAGGGGGTCGTTGAATTGGGGCAAATGGACTCCATTTGGAAGTGCGGTTATGGTATGCGAGACAGGTCTCAATCCATCTTGATGCAGTTCCCATCGGAAGTTAGTAAAGAGCAGCCGTTTTGCAAATGTTGCATTCTTATATTCATAAGCTTGCAAGTGACTTCAGAGACAATCATACCTAAATGAGTCTTCGTCAGGAGGCAACCTGGAAGAATCAAAATGTCGCAATTGCTGACAATTACGTGCTCGGGCTTCGAACAAGCGTTTGCTGATTGAGTCATTGTAGCAAATGATCCCAATTGTAATCAATTGCAGTTGATCGAACAGTTCATCGGATAGTTCCTTTTCAACTCCAAGTTGCTGTATTATCTCGAAGTATGTCATATTATTTGGCTTTAGAATGCGCTTCATTGCTGCGACCTTCCTTATGCCGAAGAAACCATCTACCGTATCACAACCGGTAACTGTGTAGACTCCAAGAGCAGCACATGCTTTGTCTTGATCTAAGAACAAGGAGCTACAGTTGTAGAATTCCGCAGCATTTCCCATATTTTTCTTGTATATGTATATATCCTGCTCAGTTAGGTGACTGATGTATAACGCAACAACCCATACATCTGTGTCTTCAAAATCAAGAACCACTGGACGAGATTCGCTTAACTGTGTTGCTTGGAAGAACGCCCTGGTATCGCCTTCACATGACCATGGTGGTTCGAACCGGGGATCGCATTCTCCGGATATGAAATCATACCAGAGAAGATCCTTGGTATAATACCAGTCAGAATTGTGCTCATAGGATTGCCATTTATTCAAAAGGAACTGTTGCAGCCACTGTTTATTGCCAGTCTTCGACAGAAGTGAACGCCACGCATTTCCTGCAGGCATTTTCTGGTCAGCAACCGGGTTAACGTTTGGGACGAATCCGCATGACTGCATCCGAAGTTTTTGTTCATAATGTTTGGTACTGTTAATCAACGCTTCTTCACTGTAAATATCGTTGATTAAGTGAAACGCTACTGCTTCAGGATGGCGACTTAGTATGTACTCTTAGAGTTTGGTGGCATAACCACCTCAAGGGCATGGTAAAGTGGTGGCGGTATCACAGGTTGGAGAATCATCAATGACATGAATTTTGACTTGAGTGAGTCAAGGAACACACACTCGGCTGTAACAAGGGATAATCACACCGTTGTTATTTTATATTGCATGATATCCAGTAGAGTCGTATTAGTAGGAGTTTCCCCACTCGTTAAGAGCTCGACGACTTGCTTCTTTGCATCGTGGTCCAGCCTTGTTCTCAGTTCTTTTTTGCTCTTTCCAGTGGATACAGTCTGTGTCGCAAATGTTTTGCTTTCCATTTTGATGATAGGGTCGTGCAGTGGATCGATTTCCTGAAGAAAGTCGATCCAAGAATGCTTCTGTCATGGTAGTTCCTTCGTAATTGGCTGTGTGTAGACTCTTGACTACTTCTTTCATTGCTAGCTGTCCAGTGCAAAGTGAGCGAGGATTTAGTTGACTTAGATCCTATGGGTCCGTAAGTCTTTCTTCATCCTCGATGTGCCCAATGCTGGGTGACGGTAGAGAGGCTTCTTCAAGTGTATGGCTTGTTGAAATTGTTCCCTTAGGTACAACATAGCAGTTGTATGTTAATAGCAATCATGGAGAGATTTTTGGAGAATCCAACCCAGCCACCACTTCTTCCGTTCATGGACTGTTTGTTCATTGTCATTTCAATGACCTAATTAGGAGGCAATTTGCCAGTCAGGGAGAATGAAAATATAGAAGCCATTTGTATTTTATCGTCTTTTGTCAAAGTTGCCATTCGCCAGTAGTAAAGAGAGAGGTACCGCAGATAATAATTTATGTTTCCGTACGCCGCTAGTAGAGGAAGTATTCTGCGACAACTTTTTAAGTATTTCTCAAAACTTACTCCACTCCTTAGACAGTGGTAGTACTAAAACAGACTTCAACGTCAATGATGTAAGAGAGTCACCATTTTGCCATACCTGATTCAGACTCTAAGATATCCTGAAACATCACATGCACGAATTTGTTAAATGAACCTGATGCAACAACGTCGTTCCTTCCTTGTTCTGCTGTGATATCTAGAGCGTGTTCTAAGCCGTTAAGTAAATCTGGATTATTCTCAACACATCTTTGAATCAGCATGCGTAATACAGCTTCTACTATAATTTTGTGCAGACGCATTACCCTGTTGTAGTGTTTTCCAGTTAATGATTGATTTACGCTGCCTGCAGCAACAACTCCTGTAGCAACAGCTAGCTCCTCGATACCACTTCTAACCCACCTCTTTCCTATAGCATTAAGCTACGACATCTCTGTGTGAAATCCATCTAACACGCCCTTCACGGTAGGCCATCTATCCGCATTCTGACATAGATATTCTTCAATATATTTATATACTGCTTGATCACCACAAAGTTGAATTAGTGTATGAAGGAGCATTTACTTCCACTTGCATCACGCGTACAAGTGAATCAGCAATTACTTGGTGTGCAATTTGTGCGTGTTCTCTGCATTCCACCTTCTTTGGTTGTGGCTGCATACGTTATCGTGTGCAGAGGATTTGGGAACAACAGGGGAGGCTAGAGTTCTTCTGACTTCAGCCGTTGGTATAATTAATGCTGTTCCATCGGCTACGACTTCACATCGAGATGATATTGGTTGCGCCATTATCATGTTCGTGTAATGACTAGTCTCGGAACCTGTTAGTCCGTCTTTTCGAAAATCGTCATTATCCATGACAACTGTTCCCGGCTGACCTGATGCAATATGTTATGGACATAATAAGACTTCTGAACCCATTTGATTTTGTTGTCCCTTAATTCGTACCTGTAACGCCAGTGCTGATATTTCTTCGAGTACGTTGTCATACGAAATGCCTATTTTCAATTTTTAAGGACAGTAATGAGTCCCTTGCTGCCAGTCAAGTTATGCACAGACACTGATAGGCTTACTTATAGTGGTTGCTGTTTTCCTGTGATTAAATGCATTACACCTTCAGAAAGGAAACGTACAGCTGGTTGAAATCGTTCCGCAGCCACTGCACGGTCTTCTTCCAGTTTAGCATGTGGATCAGCAAGCAAAGCTATTAAGTTGTTAATATCGGTAATCCAGGCAATTTTCGTTGCTTACTGTGTAATATTTTGGCAATATTTTGTATCAAGTTGGAGGTGTTCGTACCCCAACTATTAAGAGCACTAAACATATGCTCCCCCATGCTTACAAAAGAAGACTATTGAAGACTCGTTTCGTGTGTATCTCGACTGAAACCCAATGTTCTTTCCAAATCATTTTTCCAGTTTTTCTCGAAGTGAACGTAGCGCGCTCTTGTCCAAGGTGTTTCTAATTTCTTCGTTTGTGATAATGTCTCTCTGAATTTGCTCATATTCGTATAGTAAGTCCCTGAGCGTGTAAATTTTTTTGTGAAAGTCTAATCACTCAACAATATATTCACACAGTCGATCGAATACTTCGATTTGTTTTTCGGTTATCCATTTTACTCGCTGCTGGAGCTGTTCTTTTTTGTTATCACTCGTCTTTGGGTTGTACACTGACCTGCAGTACGTCTTCCAGCAATCTTTATGGTATTGAATATCTAACGCAGCAGCTTTCAGTGTCCCTCCATCATTGTCATAAAACCATTTTTCGGCTTCGCTCGAATGTTTTCACCACATACCAATAATTTTAGGCCTAACCTGTATATTTTTACTTGAATTATAATCCCTTGCATTTCGAATTATTTCAATTTATTAGTTAGCTCATTTCGTACCGATTCTGGAAAACCCAAAAAACATTCGCTGACCTATCGCGAGGCCGCAGCGTTCAGCTGTCTTTGTTAGCTGGCCATTTGCAGGACATTATTTTCCTGCACCTCGACGAAGCAACTTGCTTCTAAAAAGGTCCCGTTCGTGCTTTATCACGCCACGACAATTAATTTCGTTTCCAAGAGCTGACAATTTGAATCAGGTACGATTGAGATTTTCTGTTAGCTATTCTCGTATATGTTTCTTTAGCTCTTAATTGACAGTTTTACCTGACTTAATTTTCAACTACCTAGCTTCTGCAATTTGGGGAGTGGCTCTGCTTCAATTACGGAAGCATGTAAGGTGCTTTTACCACAGGGTATAGCAACCCCTGGCCAGCATTTGCCTGTCAGCAATTTATTGGCGTTGGAAGTTCGAGGTTAGTGTTACTTTTGTGGTGAATACCGCATTAAAAGTGGATGGTCTCCCTGCTTTCAAGCTAATTTGGACTGGCTATTCCGGGATTAATATTATATTAAATTATCTTCGATACTTGAAATTTAAATTCGTACATTCCATAACTACCAGTATCTAAAGTTTAAATTTGTACTTTTTGTTATTACTAACATGTAAAGTTTAGTCGCATACGTTGAATCAGTTTTAATATTTGAAGTTTAAATGCGCATACTTTTTAGAATTAATATTGAAAGCTACAATTTATATGTGTAATCAAACCTTTGCAAAAGGAGCATTCGCGTTTTTTTTTTACCTTCAATAGCCTGAATAGAAAGGTTTTGTTTAAAATGACAGCAATATGCATATCGATTTATTTGTGGTTACAATTAATTGAATAACCTGAAAGGGGTTCTTGATCTTGGTGCTTGTCGCTACCTTCAATTAATTTGCACATTTCTATCAGTATTACATTCTTTATGACCAAATTATTCTAATTATTTAATATTGAATTACCATTATAGACTGCAAGACTATTTAGCGTTAATAAATAAATGCTAGTCACTTGTAGTTAGTAATATTATTCGAAATCATCTGATTTCTGCCACGCTTATCCTTTTTTTGAAGACTTTGCAGGGTACACAGCTGGAGGTTTGAATCCACGACCATATCGCCGAATTTGAGTTAGCTCGGCCATCGCGGTGAGTGAAGATTTTTAGAGCTTTCGTGTAGTACGAACTTTAAGGGGGTTAATCTGCCAGTGATTATTTTAATTAATTAACCGCAGGTCAGCTTCTTTATCGTTTCAGTCACAGAACGTAATTAGAGCTTGCAGTCTATTCTTGGTTTGCTCATCTTCAACGTATTCGACGACCTTCGAGAAAGTGTTTTAAGCAACCGCCGTTTCCAACCTGTGATACTTCACAGGGGTTCTTCCACCAATTTTGCTTCTGACAGCTTTTCCTTCTAAGGTTTCGGTACAAATAACGCAAGTCGAATGAATAGAAACTATACGGCTACTTCGTGTATGTGGTTCATTTGTCTTGAGTTTAGGAATGTAAGCAACTTCTCCCACATTTGCTTCAATGACAGATTTTCTATGAGTATCCTGCGCTCGTGTTAGTTTTTGTACAACAATTTCAAGTTTGCAGAGTTTGTGAAGTTTCTTAGGCACAGCGCCAATTTGTATTTTCTCATGCAAATCATCATAGTCCGTCCCCGAACCCTTCCATTCTTGTGATTTTTCTGCAATGGTGTTACAGATGTCCTGTTTTGGTTTATGAAGCTCATTCTTTTTGGACAATGCTGATTTCTCACATATCACACATTCATCTTCTGTATGAGATTTAGTTTTATTGACGATAGGTTCTGGTGGCGATGCAATCAACAGCGCTGGCCTCTATGTCGGTTTTGATGGACCGGGAATATTAATTTTCCTCTTGACTTTTATTCTTTACTGAAAAAGAAGAAAGAGGAAAGTAGTGCACAAATACATTCTAAATTTACAGATTAAAACTAAAATCTAATTTTAAAATTTCCTCGAATATTTTTTTGTTTTTCAATATGGCGACCAGACGCCAAAAATTAAAAAGTGGCACCCACGCTAAATTGCACCTTTAACAGGTCAAAAATTAATTGCGATCATAAAAAAAGAATCCCCAAAAACCGCTTGGAGTTTGATTTCTCGACCGGACTACTATTTTATGAGGCACACCCAGCTATTAGAAACAGCTCTGCGACCTAAAGGTAATTCGACCAAGGTCCAGGTTGAATTTTTATCCAGCGCTTCCATTTCTTCTTTCATCGCCGCATTCCAGTGCACTTGTTCTGCCGATTCAACTGCTTAGCATAACTTTTTAGTTTGTCCACTTCAATCAACATTGTTTCAATTAAACAGAGGTTGGGGTTGTATAGCTGCTCGATCTCGCAACGATCTAGTTTTGTCAAGTCTTTCAGTTGCATCAGACGAACCAGAGGCATATTTACCTTCAACAGAGCTTTGAGACTCAGGCTCATCTTCTACCTTTTATGAATGATTTTCGTCGCATATTTCTGTTGAAAATAATGCCAGCGTTTTTCCTGGAACTTCGGGTGTACAAACAACATTTTTTACTTTTACCATCCGATTTTCTGGTTTTATCCAGATACGGAAACCATCCATACCAACTGAGTAGCCCACAAATACGCCAAGCTTCCCCTTTGCATCTCACTTCTTTCGTCTTTGAGTTGGTACAGCATGAGCAGCCTGTTTAGTTTGTTGCTCGAAAGCAGAATGTAATTTGACCCATATGTCACAAGTAAGGTGAATGTGGGTAAGTGGGCCACCGAGGTAACTAGGCACCCATTCCCTAGTTACTTTGAAACAAATCTTTAGCTCCGGCTATTTGTTTCGTCAATTATTCATCTATTCCGGGCCAGCCTGTATATGCTCACTCGAGTTATGATGTGCTGTATTTCAAATGATACCAAACTTGCTTCGCGCGAGCTCTGTGATTTCGGTTTTCCCCAAATAATTCCTTATCATTATGCGCCAGCCGCAGCGGTCTCTTTCAGTCCGCGATTTCATTTAACTTTCGCTTTTGGTTGGAGCAACTCGTTTCAAGAAGGCATCTTGTGTGCTATATTGCACCTCAATTATTTAATTTTGTTTGTGGGCTGATGACTGAAATCAGTTATGTTTGCGCTACTTTGTTTGATATTCAAGTTTAGTAATTTCCCTTTTCTTATTAGCTCTTAAACGCCGTTTTTAAACGACTTCTTATTTGGGTCTTCTGATCGACGCCACGTTTGATGTCATAATTGACACCGTAATTAATAACTTGGGCCCGCAACTCCTTTCTGGAATGTCATTTTGAGCTTGCCAGTTCGTAACGAGGACCGCCCGTTCCATTATCAATTTCGGCCGCGAAGTCGACGCTGCTGTTGGCATGGAACGCTAAGATAATCTTGGACCATTTCATCGCCTGCATGCAACGTTTTTGTGACAATCCAAGTTAGTCTTATTTCAACGTTTGTTGATAACCCCGTTCGCCCATGAATTGTTGGCTGAATTGATTCCAACGGCGCTTCACCACAACTAACAAATTTACAATTTACAAATTTAATCTACGTTAAAACGCAATGTATTAATTGCTCACAAATCTACGATTTACAAATTTAATCTATTATAAAATGCCATGTATTAATTGTTCACAAATTTACGATTCACAAATTTAATCTATTACAAAATGCTCATTTGAATACTTGTTAAGTAATTTTTGTAAAAAGTGCCCTCACGCCATTTTACTATCATTACCGAGATAACGGTTAAAACATATGACAGTGGTAAGCTTACTCCTTCATTGAGTTGTGGTCACATGCAATCCAAGAGCGCAAAAGAGGTTCATATATTGTTTGCTGTGCGTGCTGTATTTTCAGCATAAGTAAAATACTGTATTCAGACATTTTAATACTGTGACAATCAATTTAAGGACTTAATATCGATGTTGCAAGGCAACTATGCATTGTTAATTAAATAAACTTAATTGTTTGCTATGACTTTATTTATTTCTCGAAATCTGTGATTTCTGGCGCCCTGTTTTTTATTAAAAGAGCTTGCAGTAGTACAGCTGATGATAAGAATCTGCGACCCAAGGCCGCCGAGATTGAGTTAGCTAGGTCATTACGGTAAGTATAAACCTTTCAGAGCTACCGTGGTGTATAAATGATAAGGGGGTTGATCTGCGATTATACTACCATTGATTATTATTATTAGTAATCGATCGCCGGTTGGCTTCTTTATTGTTTCACTGACGCCAAAAGTGTGGTGCTCGATTTTGGTATCACATCAGCTGTGCAACCTGCAATTCTTTAATATTTTGACCAAATTATTTATTCAAAATGAATGTCAACGCACTTCGTGTTGATGAGTTACTTTATGAACTACTGTTCAGAGGCTTTGATAGGGACACGGTGGAAAGTAAGAACGTCGACCAACGTCGTAGGACTTTGCGTGCGAAACTATTGTTAGAAAAGGCTGACCCTACGTTGCTTAGCGCTTATCAATTAGTAGCACCCTTTGATGTACAATTTGAACTTGATGCTTGTAAAGGCACTTTCGGTGTTAGTTACTGCTTTCTCTGGGGCACCTTCTGATTCAGAATTTGCTCGGCTTGATACGCGGCTGACGCATTTGTATTCACGACTAACCCGGCTACAACCCTCTTCTAAATTAGAGCAGGAGCATGCTACCCTTACTAGTCAATGCTTAGATTTATTACAGTCACTTGGTAATGAGCATGACGATTCGCAATTACAAGTAGATCCTTTGCCCTCAAATGTTAATGCCACTACCATTAATTTTGTCGATTCTGTTAATACAGTAGCTCCACTTAATTCTGACCGTATTGAACCTATGGCAGATAATATTGTTGACAACTCTAATATAATTGAAGCAGCTGGGTTAGCTTCATCTACATTCCAACGACCTAGGGTATCTTTTTCTGATGAGCACGTACATCCGTACCCTCCTTTTACACAACAGCCTAGTATGTCAGCTACTGCTAATTTGCGAACTGAATTAGACCACATTAATTACTCTACGACCATATATATAATACACATATATTGCTGGTAGGGCCTGGAAACTTCAGAAAACATTACGGCGCCGACATAGTCTCACTTAGAGTATAACGCGTCTCGTGCGCATGCGTGAGAATTCGAACTCCGCCTTTAGAAGCGAATTTTAAACTTGACCACTTCCCCATTGGGCGGACGACGCCGCCGCGCTTGCGCACAGCTCACCGTATACATGAAGGAGTTGGTTTTGTGTCTCACTTCATCGGTGAGTTTCCCACTTAGAGCCGCTAGCAATATAGTAAGTATTAGATATATGTCTACGACGTCGTTTCCTAGACATGTAGGTTTAGTTTCTGTACCGGTATGCAAATGGGGTTTATCATTTAATGGAGACACGACTACTATGGGGGTAAATTCTTTCCTACAACGTGTCGAAGAACTTAGAGTAGCGCGTAACATTTCGTACGACCAATTATTTTCTAGTGCTGTTGACCTTTTCTCGGGTCGTGGATTAGTATGGTACCGTGCTATGCATCACCGGGTTTCAAACTGGCACGAATTAGTAGCTAGGTTGCGATCTGATTTTTTGCCTACTGATTTTGATGAAGGATTATGGGACGAGATTAGGAAGCGCAAGCAGGGGGCCGATGAAAAACCCTCACTTTTTATTGCTGTGCTGCTTAATTTATTTGATCGATTGCTTATTAAACCATCTGAATCAATTCAACTTAAGCATATTATGAAAAACTTGCAACCTTTTTACGCTACTCAATTATCTTTAACAGTAGTCCACGATATTGAACACCTTGCATTTCTGTGTAAAAAGCTGGAAGACGTTAAGATACAGAATACTAAATATCGCAATACTGCTGCTGCTTCATCTTTGCAACTGGAACCTGACTTGGCTTACCAGCTTACTCCTAAAAAACCTGTGACACAGACCGCACAAATGACAACTAAACATCCTGGTCCTAGAACTAGCCGTGCGAAAAGTACGACCATTTGTTGGAACTGCCGTAAATTAGGCCATACGTTCCATACTTGCTCAGCAGATAAGACTATGTTTTGTTATATTTGCGGACATGCCAATAGTTATTTTGCCACGTGTCCTAAATGCCATCCAAAAAACGCAAAGTAAAGGGTAGATATCACAGCCGATCTATTCCTTATCCCTATTACACTAAGGCTGATACTTTATCTTGCGAATCTGGGTTAAGGACTGTGAATGAATTTTGCCGTATGACTTGTAATACTTCAGCCACCTTTACTAAACAACTTTCTGACAACCGTCTTTATTTAACTATTTATATTAATGGCGAACCTATTCGCGCTCTTTGCGATACAGGGGCCAATCAAACTTTAATTGGGCGCAACGGTCTATATTTACTTCAGAGACATGATCTCAAATTGTGTAACCATAAGTCTCCGCTTACCTTGACTACTGCTGACGGTCAGCTACAAAATATTTTAGATACTGTTGCCTTACCCATTACCATTGATGGTATTACTAGGTCCATCGATGCGGTTATTTGTGACTCAATTCCGTCTACACTAATTTTAGGTGTTGATTTTTGCTACTCTTTGGGAGCAGAGACTGATTTTGTCGCTGGGCGCTTCGATGTGGCTGAAACTTTTTCGCTGCGGACTACTTGTGGCGTAGTTGATTTGTCAGTTCAACAAAAACTTCTTCTAACCAAGTTGTTGGGAAGTTTGCTGAAATTTCTGGTCCTACCTTAGGCTTAACTAATTTAGTCGTACACATTATTGATACAGGTGACGCATCTCCTATTAAGCAGAGATACTACCCTTTGTCTCCTGCTATGCAAGTCCATGCCGACCACGAACTTTATCGCTTGTTAGAGATGGGTATTATTGGTCCCTCGAAATCTCCTTGGAGTTCTCCAATGGTTTTAGTCAAAAAGAAAGATGGTTCTTATCGACTTTGTTTCGACGGTCGAAAATTAAATTCGGTTACCAAGAAGGATGCTTATCCTTTACCCTATTTAAATAGCATTCTTGATAAATTGCGCGATGCACGTTATCTTACGTCCATCGATCTTAAACAAGCCTTTCACCAAATTCCTCTACATCCTGATTCGTGTGAAAAAGCAGCTTTTACAGTTCCTCGACGTGGTTTGTTCGAGTTTACTGTCGTTCCGTTTGGTATCGCGAAAGCAGCTGCCAGTCAACAACGTCTCATGGATAGCATTTTTGGTCCGCTATTGGGTGAAAACATCTTCGTGTATTTAGACGATATTGTTATCGTGTCTGGAACCTTTAAAGAACACTTGGACACCTTAGAGCAAGTTTACACTCGTCTTAAAGACGCCAACTTAACTGTCAATATCGACAAATGTCAATTTTGCCGTCCCAGTCTTACGTACCTCGGCTCTGTCGTCGATAAAAATGGTTTACGCACGGACTCTTGCTTGTTATCCTGTTGCTTCTGCACTAGTTCGTTCTTCAATCCTTCCACCATCAAATTGGTGTGGTTATGCCCCCTCGTTTCTCTTTCTTCTGTATTTTTCGTCAATTCCTCTTTTTATTCCTGTACACTCTTTGTCATAACTTGTTTTAATTCCTGTACACTTGTTACCGCTAATTACAGATACTCTGGTGGTAAAGGGGGGGGGCGGTAAGCAAGAGCGGCCGGCTTCTCAGCCAGAGGAGGGCGTGGGTTAAAATCGGAGACTCAAAGCTTCAGCTGAAAATAAAATAAATGGGCGCCAGGTAGTAGGTAACCCAGCTCTTTGCTAATCGCATATATAGGCATACTATAAGATGCGCTACCAAACACTTCCTGAAAAAGAGGTACGGCAAGGGAGCATAAATAAAATTCACTGGCCTAGTAACGATTCAGTATAATAAGCAAATGGTAAATGGGGAATCCACAAGTATTTTACACAACAATTACTACGGAATATTCCACACAATATCTCAATAAGGAGACAATATCACAATTCAATAAATATCAACGGTGGCTTGAGGCTAAACTCACCACAGTACAGCCAGTTACATATACAAGGGCATCAAGCGAAGTTAGCGGGCGGGCCCAGAATTAATACAATTTCACACAATATGTATATAGTGCTAATTAACAGTATTAAAAAAAGATTACAAGATTGATATTAAATTTGGCCAAATGCATTACTAAATAAGCACTTAAAAAGAGCTCGATAACATCGTGGTTCCGGCGTAATGATTAAATTGAAAGGTAAATTTAGTAGGTAGGTTGAATTTAACTGAACACCCTGTATGCAAGGTTCCTCTCGTAATTAAATAATGATCAAATTAAATTAGCGTCGCCGCGGACCGACAAGATCTTGCGATGGTACCACGAAGCGATTTCGCGAACAATGCAATGTACTCTGCATTAAAACGGCCGAGGTGCGAACATTAACAATAATTGCTTGCAAAGCTGGGCAAGTAGTCTAATTCAACGGTGTAATAAATAACACTTAAAATCTGAAAGGATTAACCTTCGTGCACTTGGCTTCACAATGCGAATATAATACTGTTACACAATATTCCGCACACGGCGGTACAAAACAACTCCTGTAAAATTTTGCCCGAATCCAGAGATATTTTCGCCTAAATGACCTAATCGACTACTTACTGTGCAGAAGAGCTACTGCTAAAACTGATTTGCTGAAGGCAAACTCAATCATATTCATGTAGGTGAGTTCATAGCTTAAAAAAACACACAATATAACAAACGAGTCTATCGAGCACCTTGCAGCGTTGCCACGCAAACGGCCCAAGGGGGCACCTGATTCCCGAGAGTTCGAAACGGAAATATTAAACTGACAGACCTTTGGCAGTGGACTTCTCTTTCGCTGCAGATGTTAAAAACAGGGGAGGCCTAAGGACTACGAGGAGGCCAAGCCATCACCAGGTAGCTGAGGGGGGGCCACAGTCAGCGAAACTCGTCACCAGGCTGGCGGTTACGTGACCACACGGCAACAGCTGCGTTCCCAGTATTAGCTCGGTAGCCTTGCTTCCAACGAGGAAAATTCGACAGGCATGCTACCGTCGAGTAAAAGCTGAAAGGTAAATAGCCATGGAGGTACACCGAATAAGTCCAAATTATTCACCTTACCCGTTTCAGGTTTCTACGGCTGTTCAACGCCAAAGTGAAAATATGTGCCTTGCTAGAGCGGAATCCCCAAACAATATTCGGCCTGGAATTCGCCAAAAATGCAACTCACAAAGCCCAATTCCGAACTTCCATGGAGTTCAGGACACAAAACGGCACAATTCCAAATTAGGATGCTAACGAAAAATCCTGGTTAAGGTACGCCATCAAAACGTAAATTTCGAAGCACCTAGCTCTTGCAGCACAGGATGGCGGAATGGCAAGATGGTTTCCAAAAACTGATAAGCCAAAAATCCAATTTTGGGAGAAAGGGAAAATGCATGAGGTGAAGCCTACACTGCAGGGGCATTTGGACCCATAATATCGACCGAATGGCTTACTTAGCTTGCAATAAAACTGTCAGACGATCTGAATGCTCAAAGATAATGCAGAGAAAATCATACCTGAAGAAAGACATGGTAAAAAGTTAATTTTAACCGAGATTAGGGCAAATAATTAGGCGAATAGCTAAAAATGAATTTTGAACCGTAACACACTCTTTGTCATATCTTGTTTTAATTCCTGCGTGTTATTTGCAATTATTTCCTGCAACTTTTTGTCCCGTTCTTCTGCTTCTTTTTTGCTTTCTTGCTGCATTTGCATTATTGCTTCCATCATTGCGTTTAATTCTAACGTTTGCTTTGGGGCTTAGTGCATTTATTTCTCCGCCTGATTCCCTTGACGTTCCTGTTCTGCCGCAGACTGTTCGGGTACTTCAGTGACTTCTTCTGCTTGTTGCTCTTCTTCCTTTCCTTCTTCTATCCTCTTCATTCTTCTGGTACGCTTATCCATCTTTTTCTGTATGTTATTTACTTAGTTGTCAGGCAAAACAAAGCGCTCGCACCTACCAGCGAAGCTACCCACACAGATAATAAATTCCAGGTTCAACATTTATATTTTGAAATAGCAATGTGGTTTAATTTTACTTTTACTAGCCTACACGTTCGGAAGCCTGAATATTTGAGTGGCGACCAACTATTGTTTGTTTCTATTAATTTCTACTTCTACTTTTGCCCCACGTTCGGGCGACCAAAATTTATGTAGTGACTCTATGCCCCTCTAACTACTAGCTAATTTTAAATAAATAAAACTAGAGCTACCGCAACAAATATTTTTAGTTTGGGTTCGTCAAAACGCTAATGAATCACCTAAGTCTCTCAGGGATAATTAAAAATGAGCTGTATAATAACTCAAATTTAAATAAATGATCGTAAGCCTCTACTTGTGATTTAATCTACCTGCAATTCAAATTTTGTTGGCTAAACTCAACGCAGACATGAGCTCTTACACAGGGTATGGGTCACAGTTAGTTTTTAAAATTTATTTGTACGCCACTGGAGCGTAGGTCAAATGCAAACTAAAATGCTTCACTCGAGCTAATATGTCACAATTTTACGTTATGAGAATTTTTGATATTGATTACAACAACTCAATGAGCAGATCTAACAGGTAATTTTATATTCTCCCTCTTAATTGAAGCGTCAGTAGATCGTCGTTTGTTTTATGCGAAAACCGCAACTTCGTTGTTTCTCAAATCGAGGCTGAATCCTCACCTCACTTCTACATTTTCCAATATCAGATCTAGGCTAACTGAAGGTTTGCAATGCCTGGAATCAGCATCGGTGCAGCTTCCTTTATGTGTCCGGTAAGTTTCACGTCCGCAGCATTTAAATTGGCTTCATAAACTAATCTTATAACTTGACGCAGGCAGCGCCTTGATGCTCGGAAATGTCGAACTGGGCCAAATCTTCTGCGGGGGCGCCTGGAACAAAGTGCCGTGCCTGCAGGAGCTGGATGGGGTTGCTGGTGATGTGGTCTCGTACCTAGGATCCCCTCAGGATGCCTGTAGTTGATGGTACGAAGCTAGATCTCTCCGGTGTGATGGTAGCTCGGCAGTCGAAGATGAAAATTTCTCAAAACTCAGGGAAAATTCTGCCTTCCCCGGATGCACTGAATTTCACTCGTCACACTGGTGCTATTATTTTTTATGTATTTAATATTGAAAAACTAAAATTAATTGGAGATGCAAACACCAAGCTGTCAGTAATTAATTTATTCAATTGTTCAACTCCCTTCAAGTTCGTTATAAACAAATGCACATCAACTTTATAAAACAGATATTCGAACTTAGTCAACTTAGGTACTTTTTACAATAAAAAATGCTTAAATCTAACAACTTTTATTATAATAACATTTTTACAAAATTGTCCCATAATTGTGGTGTCCATATAGATAAACGTGTGTTGTGTCTGCCTGGGTGCGTGTGTCACGTATTCATCGGCACCCATCGAGCGGACTTCGTCCTCGATCGTCTCTTTAGTCACCACGTGCTTAATAATGCACCAGTAATCAAGTACGCGAGGTAGCGTTCGTTAGCGGACTGGATACAGGCTGTCGAGCAATCGGATTGATCATGGGAGCACAGGTTCAAATTTTACCGACTGCATTTTTTTCTTTGTGAATTAATGTAATTCACGTTGCTCAATGTTTTCTTTAACTTTTCAGTATTCCTAAAAGTATTAAGATATTGTTACTTATTTTGTACATACTACTGAACTCGTCGACCGGCATTCAATCTAACAAAAGCTGTTCTTTTTGCTGCCCGCTTTCTTTCTTAAAGGCGTTAAAACAATTTCTTTATGTAGCTGTTTTATTCACAATTCAATTTAAACATGGAAATATTATTTTAATTAGAGCAAGGCCACATATGAGGTGGGCTAAAAGTTAATATCTACTAATTGTAGAGTGTACATTTTACTCGTAATTTTGAAAATAAATTGCTCCTCCCAAAAACAACTTCATATACATATTTTCTTTCGTTATTTTCTGATCTATTTTATCTTGTTGCCAATGATATTACCCTTTAAAACAGGCAGCCTACTGTGACCAATACGGTACTTGCAATAGTTAACAGTTTTAAAGGAAACATGTTTAATCAATGCCGAATTGGATAAATTTCACGTAAAAACACAAAAATTCGATTTGATTTGAACCCAAAATAAAAGAATGAATAAATGAGCCAGTATTCAAAATTTGTCATGTGACGCGAAACGTGGTTTGGCGTCAGAAAATGGGGTGGGATTATGCTGAAAGGCGACCAACTAGAGGACTATAGGTTTTAGTTAGTCTCGCCCGAGACTCGAAAGATCATTTCGTCTCACTAAAACGCTATTCCACAATTACATCGCGTGCTGTTCCACTCATTACGTTTGCAATTTCCTCTCGCTTACTTGGAAATTTTACCACTATGTGTTTTGAACAAATTTATGATTTTAGGTTAACTGCAGTTTAATATTTGTGTGTACTTAGCATAAACATGCTTGTGTAATGTAAGAAATGGGTGTATGACCGTAAAAACCATTCACAGCACAAGTTAACTTCACACAGGACTAAAACCTAGTCCGCTATTTAACTGTTCGAAGATTAGAGTCCGGTTTTGATGATTCCATTGTTCTGTGTGTAAAATTAAAAGCGATTGCGCTTGTTCTTCGGACATTTTTACTCTGTGGAGCAATCACAAAAATCACATACAACTCGAGTTTCTATTAATTTGCAGTAAATTCGCTAACATACACGCCGTTGTTTACTGATATGTGACGTCAAGGAGCAGCATGTCATACTGAGGCGTTTTTAAGCGAGTTTTAGTAGGTTTAAATTAAATAAGCAATAACTTCTTAATATTGCTTTAATGAACGCATTTAAGCTAGTTTTGTTAATAGTGAAAGAGCCCTATTACAAATGCGAAAAATTTAAAAACGATAGTAGGCCTAGTTTTATCAAAAAAGTTATTAAACAAGTTGCTGAAAAAGAAAAAAAATCTAAAATCAATGTTTTATTTAACGAAATGGCTATTGTTAGTAATTGACCTAGAGAACCGAGAGCTTTCGAAACGACTGCACAAAAATTCATCGTCTATGTACGTATATTCCACACATAACGGTGATAGTTACGGATAAATTTTCATGACTATTCAATTCACCTGTCATCTGTCAAAAAGTGACCAATGAAAATCCATAATTCTGACGTTTCTTGACCAATCAAAAAAATATCAGTGGATATATCTTCCTAGAAGGTATTCAAGTGACTATTTTTAACAAATGGGATTTTTATTAGAAAAAGTCAATATTAGTGTTCTGTTACTATAGAAATTGCGTAGTTTGTTGCTAGATTTACTGAAAACTAATTTGAAAAGGTAGTTTGGTTCATTAAATAGTCCCTCGAATACCATTCTTAGTCAAAGTTAAGTAGATTATTTTTGCGGTGGTATCACTACTCATGTCCATTGGTCTTGGTACGATTAGGACGAGTGCGACAGCACGAGTCCTAATCCCACTACACTACAAACTACTAGTTTATGATATGTCAATTATTTAAAATTTATTTTTGTCGACTAAGTGAAGCTAGGGCTTTTGAAACGACGGAAATTCATTTCCGTCTATGTAACTATGTACGCCGCTCCGTAGTGAAACCAAAATCTAGTATCGTTATTTAAAAGTTTCATGCAATATCTCCTTTCATCAAACCCATCAGTAACTTTTGCAGCTATGCGTGGAATATACGTACACAGTGGGTAAAAAACTGTACAAGTTTTGTACTCTCATATATCTTCGTAACTTATTAATATGTTTAAATAATTAACATAACAGTGAAACTTTTCAAAAATGCAATTAATCGTGTTTGCAATCTTCAAACTGTAAAATTTTGTTTTCCAAAGAAATATTTAATGCGTTAATTATTATTCAAAATGTGAATATTTCCAATTCGTACCTTTTTTTCCCACTGTGCTGCGTGAGGTTTTGCGTTGATTTGAGTGGTGATTAGCGGCTTACGTTTGTTTTGTATGGGTGCGGGCTATTTGAAATCCAATTGATTTAAGAGCGCAAGTTCTGCTGCTGCAAATTTTAGTGACTCCCCGTATAGACTGCATGTGTTTCGGTGACGGTCGATCTTGGGTCGGTTGTTAACGCTATGAGCCTTAAAGTTTCGTTTTATCGTGAAGTGGGCAGCTTCTGTACACGTCGTTTGACGGATTCCCGTGGAGATCTCAGTACCAGGCTTTTCATGTATAACGAAGCTTCCGTTTACCGTTTCGTAACCTTGCCATTATCGTCACGAACTTCGAATGTGCCCTCGATTGGGGGGATATTCCCAGGGTCCTTCCGTCAGCACCCTCCGTTGCTAATTGTGCAATTTCTTCAGCCGTCTTAGGGTAGTTTGGTTCGTAGGCGGCCATCTACAGATACGTTGGATGTCGATCGCAGCTAAGCAAAGTTCCTTAAAGTACCGTTTTAATGTACTAGTTTTTATATTTCTGAGAATAAAATATAGTGGCGAATTGTAATGCAGTTTTAAGGTTACAGTGAAGCAAACGAGGAGGCGCGCATTCACCATCTCAGTCTAACTCCAGGTCAGGTTTACAGATTCACAAGGTAGGAGCCGGGCAGTCATCGTCTCAATCTAACTTCCGGAGAGGAGTTTGGGATAAGGGAAAGTGGCAGGATCAGGACTAGTGGACTCAAGGGGGAGAAATCTCAAGTCAAGTGAAATAGAAGTGCAATCTTCTTTTATACCCTTCTGGCGGCTTTATCGGTGCAGCGGTTCTGGGTTCTCATGGAGTGGGGAAACGACTCGGTCGGTCCTTTAGCGCCTTCGCGTTATCGGAAAATCACGCGCCGGATAACGCCTAAATAAGCGAGGCATAAATTTAATACATTTTTAATGTTTGTTTTATAATTTTGTGCAGATGCTAGCGTTACAACATATATTTAACCATTACTAACCCATTTCGTACACTTATATACTCTACCATTGTTTATTTACATATTTTTGCTAATAGAGTTTATGTTTATTTAACTGTGGTTTTCTTTTGATGTTTACGATTTTTGCATGCGACTTGTGTATGTATTTTTCTATTAAGAAAGGAATTTAGCAAGCTGCACAAGAGAGTTTTCCTCAAGGTAAGTTCAACTCTGTTGTACGTGGCTCGCTGACTAAGACTCTGACAAGGTTATATTTAGAAGGTGTACCCATTCTGCTTCCACTTTCCTCAGTGGGCTCGACTGTGTATTTATCCCTTGTAGGATCGTGGTGGAGCCTTGGCACCTAAGATCTAGTTTTTTTATTAGGCCGTTGCCATGTGTTATCTCGTGTTGAACCACCCCTCGCTCCACTGAAGCGAAGCCGGCGCCCCCTTTGTTACGGGCTGGGGCAGCGGTCCTATGTAATTCCTTCCCCAATTTGAGTTAGTTTGCGCGCTAGTTTTTTTAGCATTGTTTTGTTGTCATTATGTCGAATCTAGGCCGTAACAAACTGGCGCTTTGTCATCATATCGCCTGTAACAAGTCATGTCCATTACAGGGTATATTGTGGCTCAACGGCTGGGGAGGTTGAAATTTTCGAAACATGACAATCTACATTCACAAATGCCAACCAACAAGAACGGCTCTTTGACAGAAGCTGAGCTTCTAGATTTAATAGATAATCTTTCTGACATCGAGGTATTTAGCGACGAAGAAGATAATAGGTACAAAATTCCAGAAAACTTTTCCAGAGATAAGTTATTGCAAGTTCTAGCATATATAAAAGTGTTGTGTTCTTATTTTTGTTATAATATAATTATAATTATTTAGAATACAATCAATCGGCAGGTGTGCTGATGTAAGTTATTATACAGAAAAGCAGCACACAGCTGTTAACTATTTCTAAGTTGAACTCAAAAGTTAAAAAAGGGACCCCCAAGTTCTTCACATTCTTCATCTCCATCTCCTGCTATTTCGGTAGTTATAAACGGATAAAAACTGAACTTAGGCCCATTGATGATGTGCCGCTTGATGGCGCAAGCCATCTGCCAGTATTTGACGACAAAAAAGCTATTAGATGTAACCTAGAAGGGTGCAAGAAAAAAACACATTTCATGAGTTCCAAATGCAAAGTACATATTTGCATTTGCAGGTATAGGAATTGTTATTTAGCAATCCACAAAAATTAAAATAAAATATTGTAAACTGGATGTTTAATTTTGTATTTGTTTTATAAATTACATCGACAAAAGTATTTGAAAAAGCATTATTTTGTTGTTTTTTCCCAATATCCTCAATAAAAACGTTATTCAACTAAAACCTACATAAAGTTTAGCAGAAAATACCCCTTTGGGTTACACCGTCCATTGTAACGGACATCTTTTTTTTTAAATGGGGAGTTCTATAAAAATTCTGATACATTCAAAATTTTTCTAAAATTGTGTTTTGTATGTATACAAAAAATGAAAATTTTGGAACTAAAAACAATAAATGGTGATCCAGAGGATTAAGCAAATTCAAGTGATATGCATAATATTTTTTAATTAATCACATTTTTTATAACTAGCAACCAGTGAGACAAATGTCTCATTTATTAAAACAAAAAAGACCGTTTTTCAAATAGAACGCGTCCCGGACGGACGGAAATCACATGATTTCTCGAAAACGGGAAGTGTCACGTGACTGAAATTCGGTTCCTGACCTGAAATGACCATTCCAAACATATAACTTTCATAACTTTTTTCTCTATCTCTTACGGTTTGGCTGCTGAAACAGCGTCCTAGACGGACGGTAATCACGTGATTTCTCGAAAACCGGAAGTGTCACGTGACTGAAATTCGGTTCCTGACCGGACATGACCATTCCAAACATAACTTTCATAACTTTTTTCTCTATCTCTTACGGTTTGGCTGCCGAAACAGCGTCCCGGACAGACAAAACAGCGTCCCGGACAGACAAGTCTATTAGATAAAGGATGTCCAGGAATATTTTAGTTGCTGACTATTATTACATGTTGTTGCCCTATTCTTCTTAGATCCAATTTATCTACCTGTTTTTTTAAATTATGTGGCCAATTCCAACACAGCGTACGATAGTCTTATGGAATAAAGATATTATTGTTATACACCAGTAGATATGTAGACATTTTCGCATATAAAATATGCTTCAGTTTCAAGAAAAACAGCTTGACAATTCAATGGTCTTCAGTTTGGGAACTGCAGGGAAAGTTACAAATATAAAAGTATACCTACCAGTTTTAGTTTTTGACGACCTAGGGTACAGTCAAGTGTTAGTAATTATACTGAACCTTACTAGTATAATTAGTAACTACTAACGTCATTATTTTACTTTCCGATATAAACCCTTCAAATAATAACAAAAAATGCAAATCTGACATTCATTTTTACATGCCTACCAATATAGCTACACGAAAACTGAAGCTCATTTTATTGAAAATCGTACGACACTCATTAATGACCAATAGAAATATTAGTTCACGAGCCATATCCAAGACAACAACAAAATTTCTTGGAAATTTTTTGTAGGTAGACATTACTTCTTTTTAGGGTTTGTGTCGTTACGATTTTCTTACCGAATCTCCATTCGAGCATTAATTCATATCCGGAAATTATTTTTCGTGCATTCAACAACGTCCTAATTTGCCCTCGCGTCCCGCTCGGGCAAATTAATACGACGTTGTTGGAACGCACTCAAAAAAATTTCCGGAAAGAATTAATGCTCTTATGAGCCAAGTTATTTTCTATTTGCTCTGATACCTGGAGAAAGTATGTGCATATTGTTGTCCACAGTGACTTTATTTTAAAAAAATCATATTGAGTTTTATCTCTAAACAGTAATTAGAAATAAGCAGGCAATGTCTATTCTGAAATAATTTAAAAATTAAATTACCCACTATCGCACTTTTTAATGTGAATAAAAAAACTTGCTGCAATGAATGATTCATATATTTTACTAAATAAGCTCAGTACGTGAGAAAGACTTTTGCATGTGGGCACACAGTCGGAAGGTTGGCGTTTGGCTTATGCTGAAATAATAGGGACATATTGCTACATAGAAAACACTTATAATCAAATTATACGCGTCGTACGGTCTTAAACAAGATTTCATTTCAAAGACAAATGTTGGCTGATTATAGTCAGCTATTCTATAAATGGTAAAAGAATCGTTTGCGTTGTTGAATTGGATTTAAAATATCGACGATGTTGTAACCATTTACCATTTGTATTTCTGCCTTCAACAATAAAATTTACTTGCGCAAAATTGAACACAGAAACTATAAACCAGAAGAGAGGAAAATACGATTTTTGATCTTTCATTTGGGACCTCATTGAGCTATTTCTGACTTACTTTTGAAGAATAGAAGCTTTCTAAAAAAATTCAAGAGGTTGTCTTTTAAGGTGAATATTACAATGGCATATGTCGGAGATTCGTTGTGGTTTGGTAGACATCAGATACAACTTTCACACAAATAGCGCACATATAGTTTAAGCATTGTAAGACAGATGTCAGGTTGTGAACATGGCTAGCCGTTTCGGGCAAAATAATGATTCCATGATATATTATAACTGAAAATTTAATTGTAGTTTATATCTTCACATATACTTATTATAAATAAATATGTTTATTATACAAATACTAATATAACAGATTTATTTTTTACGTAATATGTACTTTCTAGTTTCATCTATTACAAATTCAACGTTTGTCTAGATCTAGCAACGACCATATTTTTGCATAATCAAATTCTTCTCCGTTAAAAAGTTCTAATATGACTATTCTCGGTTGCAAGATACAACTCGGCAGAAAACGATTTAAAAGAAAAAGCTGATATGCAAAATTTTTGTTTCAACATCCCCTATAACCTCCTTGAGTTTGTATAGTTCCTCATGCAATACTCACTATATGTAGGTATTATCATATTAAGGTAACACGAACCACAACATTTCAAATGTTCTTAGATAATTTCATTTCGATTATCATATCAATAATCAGCAGCATTGTTGAGTTCTTGCCCACTTTCATTGTTCAAGTCCTCCATTTCACTAGTAATAATCAGCATGTCAGTTCTTCCAGTTTCGTCCCTATGTTTTGCAATATTCGAATTTTCCTTAGTGTTCTCAGTTTTCTTTCTATAACACAAGTTATATGATCGTCTTTTTCCAGCAGAGATTTTTTTATCCGTGCGGGAAGACATAAGTTGAGCACGTCCTCTCGCATTTTTCACTATGCTTTTGAAAAAACCCTGACAATCCATGTAGGAAAACTGAGAATCAGCCAGAGTAACAATTCTGTAGAATGCTTGGATCACGTTCTTATTATTTTTGAAGGGAACCTTCACCTCGAAATTTCGACTGCCACCATCCCAAGGACATTTTGTTAAAGAATTGTGGTTGAAAAAAAATGTCTATCAAGGTATAACAGCAATTTATACCGTTCATTTTTCCAGAAGTACCGCCTACTGCCGACATTTTTTCCACCTGAGAAGTTAAATTATATTATTAGTACTTGCATAGCTATTACATTAAATATAAACAAACCATACCAGTTTCTTTAAATTTATTTCTTTTAACAAAAACAACTCCAGCTCCTGCAGCTTTGCTATACTGTCTACAGGTAGCAGTTTTATTGCGGAATCATTCCCTGGTGCATTGGATGGTGCAGCTTGATTTGCCGTTCGGTTGTAAGTTTCACATAGAAATTCTAGGGCGGTGCGCTGTTTCGCTAATTCTTCCAGAATGTTTCTTTGTTGCTCTAAAATTTGTTGTTGGTTTTGTAGCACCATTTCTAGAGCATTGCCTTCGACACCCGTAGTAACAACTTCTGTGTTTGCGCTACCTTCATACATTTCAGTGCTGAGCGGAAAAATTATATAACTTTTTGGTTCTTTGTCAACTACAATCATTTGGGAGCTGCTTAGAGATTCATTGCTTTCCTAAAATTATATTATAAAATGAACTAATTTGACTCGCCGCATCTATATTCTTGTATGACTAAATTACCATATTGTATAAATTGGATACTCTCTTCTGTGGTATTGAGGATAGCATTACTTGCTGCTCTGCATTATCTTCCTTTAAAATGAAAAACATTTTCATTTTAAATTTCACTTATATGGTTTTAATTAACCTTACCATCACACTAGATTGCAGAAGGTGAAGGACGTTTTGGGACAATTTAGTTGTAGATGGCTCATTTATAACGTCCTGTAAAAGAATATTTGCATCATTCTTTATGTGATGATGAACCGCAATTAGTAGTTACTATTTGTTGTGTGGAGACTGATGTCAAGCAAGTAGGCCTTCATAACGCACTTTTTGCCAACCCCGTGGACAAGGTCTAGGCATGCAGAGTAACAGGTACCTTAGTCCTAATGTAACGTGATAAAAACGCCTTTACTACTAACCAAACATGGCACCGCGTTGGGCTGCCAGGTTGTAACGTTATAACACGGAAACGACGACAATGCGCCAGTTTGTAACAGTACGAAACGGTATTTACGATAAGCCAGACAATGATAAACGACTAGCGCGTAAGCTAACTCAAAATCGGAAATGTATTACATAGGACCGCTGCCCCAGCCAGTTACAAAAGATTTGCTGACTAACTTCAGTGGAGCGAGGGGTGGTCCAATGCGAGATAACACAGGGCAATTGCCTATTAAACGAAAAGCTGATCTTAATTGCTAGAGCGCCACCACGATTCCTACAAGAAAAAATGCTTAGGTAAACCCACTGAGGAAAAGTGGAAGCAGAATGGATTCACCTTTCAACTATAACCTTGGCAGTGTTCTAGTCAGCGACCCAAGTGCAACATCACGGACCTACCTTTCGAAGAACTCACTTGAACAGCTGGCCAAACTGAAAAATACATACACAAATCGCATGCACAATATGAAAAGAAAACCACAGTTAAACAAACATGAAAATATTTGAAATTAGTAAAAAGGTTACATAAAAATGCGAAATGGGTTAGTAAAGGTTAAATATTTAAATTGCGTAACGTCTTAACCTATTAAATATGCAGTAAACATAATTCATTAGTGGAATGAATGGCAAACGGTATGCACATTGAATTACTCAAAACATTAATTCAATTAACAGCAATGAAAAGCGGTTATCAGCTAAACATGGTACAATTGCGACATATACTTCAAATGCTACTACATAAAGTTGAATAGCATCATATAATCTGACGGTAATGAACTAAACTGACAGGTAAACAACTCTAAAAGGTTTAGCAAACGCAAAGATATACACAATGAATGTAACAACGACTGCAACGTTATGCAAATTATGTGACACTTCGGCAAAGCACTCGGTACACTTGGCATTCGCACTGTAAAGCTACTACAATATTACGATACCTCTCAGAAGCTTGGCTTAGCTATAATCGATGTCCTATGCTACTGCACACAGTCGCTTTCTAAACCCTGCACAAGACACCTACGGGGGACTACACCAAATCAACGGGAAGCTGCTGGCTGAAGGACGGAACTTGGGATAATCCACTACTAAAGGCAAAATCGAAGCCCGAACGACAAACGAGAGCTTCGCGTTACATAATAAACTGCCAATGAGTTTTCACAGAGAGTCCGTCAAACGACATAATAAAAGCACCACTCCACGATAAATGAAAAACTCAAAGCTTAAATCGGTAAACAACCAATTCGCCCCATAGCCAAAGCTACACCACGTGCAGTTCAATAAGTCTATAAAATTCGAAACGCACGATACTTGCATTGAAGCGACGGAAATTCAAATAATCGGAACAAAACATGCGGTACACACACTCACCAAGGGAAAAAAACGATTCACACAATAAATAAACGTAAAGCCTCGCTTACGGGAACCCCAAAGGGCGGCGCAGCGGGACGACAACTCTCAAATCACTTGTTCCTCGCAACGCCGGGACAAGTCTCTCTTGAAAAACGTGCGAAGACAGCTCGCATCGAAAAGTGGCGGGGGCTAAACCTCCTACTCGCTATCTCAGACACACGGCAACTATCTCAATTCTGGCTCAGAACGTAAGCGCTTCTACAACAAATTCACGTCTCCAGACGGGTCGATTAGAACCACGTGCGCGGCTCACAGACTGAATGCGTTTTTAACTGTTGATTGCATGCGAATAATTCGAAATACCCATATACAGGTGGAATCGTAATTCGGAATCGAAAAAATAATGCTAATTAGCCGTACGTTTGTACAAACTAAAAATGTCCTTACCCTACTTAGAATTTTGCCGAGAACCGCAATTAAGGTTTACTGTAGAATTTTGAGCTTCTGGTATCTCATTATAATAATCATTCTTCGCTACTGTTGCGATCTGCTACTGAACTTGTGGCTCTGCTGCAAGGTGCTGGAGCAGATTGCACTTGGGCAGATGATTTTGTAATTTGTGTATCTGAAACGCGATCCAAACATTCCACAGAATTGTTGCTCTGGCCGATTCCCAGTTTTCCTAAAAGGATTGTTAGGGGTTTTTCAAAAGCTTAGTCAAAAATGCGAAACGACGTGCTCATGTTATGTTTTCCAGCACGGACAAAAAATGAAACTCTGCTGGAAAAAAAACGACTATATAACTTGTGTTATAGAAAGAAAGATGAGAACACCGAAGAAAATGAGAATATTGCAAAATATGGGTGATTCAAATTAAGTGCGCACCATTGCTATCTTTGTTATTATTAATTTTAAAAAGTAGGTTAAATTAGCAAACTAGTAGTGTTTTTGGCGCTGATTAATATGCAATTAATAAAAAAACAATCGAATAACGAGTTTGCGACAAAATTAAAAACTTTTTAGTTTTTTTTATATCTATAAACTGAAGCTTGTGATACTTCTTTAGTATTCATTTTAAGACAATAGTGTATTAAGACTTTTATATCACAAATTCGTTTTTATTTCAAGTTTTTGAAAAATATACAAGGTGTTTCATTTAAAAAAATATTTTTTAAATTTTGTCGCCAACGAGTTAATTGATTGTTTTTTTATTAATTGCGTATTAATCAGCATCGAAAACACTACCAGTTTGCTGATTTAACCTACTTTGTAAAATCAATGCAATGGTGCGCACTTAATTTAAATCATCCTGTACTATGGACGAAAATGGAAGAACTGACATGCCGATTACTACTAGTTAAATGGAGGACTTGAACAATGAAATTGAGCAAGAACTCAACAATGCTGATGCTCATGAAGATGATAATTGAAACGAAATTATCTAAGAACATTTAAAATGCTGTGGTTCGTGTTACCTTAATATGGTAATACCTGCATATACTGGCTGTGCAAACTCAAGGAGGTTATAGGGGACGTTGAAACATAAAAATTTTGCATATCAACTTTTTCTTTTAAATCGCTTTCTGCCGAGTTGTACCATGCAAACGAGGGTAGTTTGATTAGAACTTTTTAACGGAGGAGAATTTAATTATACAAAAACATGTACTAGAAAGCTTTATTTGTTTAAAATATTTTTTAGCTCTTTTAGTTTTGATGTATAACTTATAGTTTTTGTGTAAGAAAATAAAATATATTATGATGCACGATAATGTATATGATGTTCTTACACAAAAACTATTCAGTACCTATATGAAAAACTAAAAGGCTAATAGTTTCTGAATAAATCAGGCTTTTTCTAGATAATTTTATAATCAAATTCATGTCAGTTAAGAAGTTTCAATGCAGACTTTTATACAATTAAAAGCATTTCTAAATAAGTGTATGCTATTTGTAAAACATCTGCTAATTTTCATATACGAGGAGCGTTCAAATATGAATGATAATTTGAATTACACCCCAAAAGACAAAGACATGCACAGAAGTTTTATACATTAATTAATGCTCTGGGATGTAACCTACCTCCATTCAGTCGTTATGTCATCATAATGCATTTTCGTTCAAATGGCAAGCATAAGTGAGGTAGGAGTGCATGCAAGCCTGGAACAACGCATTAGTAGTAAACAAGCAATCCAGTGAGACAAATGTCTCATTTAAAAAAACAAAAAAGACCGTTTTTCAAATAGAACGCGTATTAAATAAAAACTGTACCCAGACCTGAAAGGTGTCAAAGTGGTTGCCTAACCGATCGACGTTTTAAGGCGCAGATGGTCGCAGCTCCGTTTGGCTGCTGAAACATTTTTATTTAATACGCGTTCTATTTGAAAAACGGTCTTTTTTGTGATTTCTCGAAAACCGGAATTGTCACGTAACTGAAATTCGGTTCCTCAGCTGACATGACCATTCCAAACATATAACTTTCATAACTTTTTTCTCTATCTCTTACGGTTTGGCTGCTGAAACAGCGTCCCGGACGGACGGACGGACGGACAAGTCTATTAGATAAAGGATTTCTTATCAACGAAGATATCAAACGATAAGAAATTTGTGTAAGAGTTAAAAGACAGTTTGATGCGCAACTAGTATCAGGCATAAGCGTTTACAAAAGCGCTTAGATGAATGCAAAGGTGCGGAGAATGGCCGCAATCTCGCCGTCAAAAAACATTGACAACAGAAGAGAATGATGACAGAGTAAAATGCACTTCTTTGAAACGATTGTCGATTTACAGTGAAGGATATTACTTCTGCATTAAATATCAGTAGGGGTAACTTGAAAAAAAACGCGAGTTCTTTGTCTGCGTCTTACAAAATAATGCTCGATCCCATTTCGCTATTCACACGCTGACTACGATCCAAAAATTTAATTGGACCATGCAGTTTTATTTACCATACATTTCGCACCTTGTTCTATCAGTTTCTTATTTGTTTGGACCCTTAAAAGAGTTTCTAGGAGAAAAATACCTCATTGTAATGAAAAAGTCATGCAAATTGTTCCGAAACTTTTTTCTCGTGGAATACAGAAACTTCCGGAAAGATGGCACCAGTTTATTAAAAGAGAGGAAGGCTGAGTAGAATAATGACATAATATACATTAGACTCCTTGCCTTTGTTTTTGAATAAATATTAAATTATCGTCTAAATTTGAACGCTCCTCGTATAATGCAACTAATGGGTTTTTGATTATTTTGATAATCAAGAAGACACGAGTTGCATTCGGCTAGATTATATCACGAGTCAATAAACAACGTTTGCATATTGTATTTTAAATATTAAAAGTACAGTTAATGTGGTTGTTATGACAATTGTACTGACAGCAGGTAACGTGATGTTTGTGAAGGCGTGTGATTATCGCCTATTAATTAGGAAGGTATGTGATTATCAAAAGGTAGTACATGCGTAACTCTGCATTTTGCCGTTTTTCATTGGTTGATGTTAGAGGAAGTGGTATAATCATTTTAATACAACTTTCCAGTTTTCAGTAAAATGACTAAACCCTAATTTTAACCCCCCTCTTTAGCAAGTATAAACTCGGCAGAGAGCGATTTAAAAGAAAATGTTTATTTCCAAAGAGTTGTTTCAATGAACCCTATAACCTCATTGAATTTGTATAGTACCTCATGCAACACTATGTATATTGATACAATATTACTGTAAAACAGTTTATTTAGTTTAGTTTAGTTTAGATCCTATAGTTATATGTTACAATTTTTGTTATGGTAATATCAATAAACTGTTTTGTATTATTTTTGTTTCCTTCAGTTTTACTTTTTGTTACTCTAGCTATTCACCAAAGAATACATTATTTTGAGTTTATAGGTGCATATTATTCTTGCAGCAATAAATTTACAGAGTATGTACAATGGTATAAAAATTACAGTTTTTTCATCTTGCACAACTGCCACCAATTTACACTTTACATACATTTTGACAGTATTTTCATGACAATTTGATGAATAAATGTTTAAGTAAGATGATCGTATTGGTGGTTCAAAATAATCCGTTTTAAATTTCAAACTTGATCCATATATTGTTGTAACACCATCTTGAAGTATTGCGTTCTTCATACGCACAATTTCGCCTCCTTTTGTCAAGAACCAGCTGTTTTTTTCATATGAGCTTAATTCATAATTGCTGGTTTCTATCTTACAGAAAAATTTTACGTTCGGATGCGTTACAAAATCCAGATTTATTCCTTCGCCCTCATCCTGTTTTCGTAATGCAAGAAAAACATTTTTGCGAATAGTACTTAACATGCCTCGGTCTATACTCAGCGGTAGGTTCTACAATGGCGTCAGCGGAAGGAAGGGTGTAGGCGTTACCCTTATTGATGTTGCTAAATAATTGGTGTAAACTTTTAATACGTTTATTGCTAATGACCCGATGATACATACAAACAAAAACCAACTTACTACTATACAGGTTGTCCGAAATCCGTTTTGAACATAGGAAATTAATGAGTGCGACAAGGAAGACATAAACAAAATGAGTAGCAGGACAAAGATAGAATGTAGTCATGGCTAGCTAAATTTTTGAAATAAAATTAAGTCGATGAAACAAATAAACACTTCTGTCAAATATTTTATTTGTCACAATTTGTCATTGAAATTTTAGAAAGTTAAAAATGCCGTATACACAGGAAGAAAAAATTCAAATTATTAAGTGGATTTATGGTGGCAATTCAGTGGCTGATACTATCAATTTATTTATAGCGGCTTTTGAAAATCGTCCCATTCCTTCACGTGGAACAATATCACATATTGTTCACAATTTTGAACAACACGGTTCTGTTTCGAAATGCAAATGTAAACAAAATGTACCACAAGTTAACGAAGAGAAGGAAGCACGAAATTTGATTATTTGTGCTAGTGCAGAACAGGATCCATCCAAATCTTGTAGGCAAATTGCCGATGAAATCGGTATTAACAAGAGCACCGTTCAAGAAATTTTGCGCAAAAATGGCTATCGATCGTATAAAATATGTACCACCCAACAACTTTTTCCCGAAAATCGGGAAAGAAGAATGGTGTTCTGTGAAAATGTCATGGAGAGAGCAAATGGTGATGACAACTTTATAAACCGAATATGCTTTACTGATGAGTCTTCGTTCGCCCTGCTGGGCAAACATAATTCTTCGGTTGTTCGATTTTGGTCTCGGGAAAACCCGCACGTTCGGATGGATTATAGGACTCAATATCCACAAAAATTGAATATATGGGCTGGGATTATTGGCAATAATGTAATTGGACAAATCTTTATTGATGGTAACTTAAATGGGCAGAGATATTTGGAGCTTTTGCAAAATCAAATAATTCCATCACTACAGCAACTTCCTGTTGATTTCCAACAAATTTGGTATCAGCAAGATGGCTGTCCTGCCCACAATACGGTTGCAGTACAAGCGCACCTGAACGATACCTTCCCTAACCGTGTAATTAGTACCAGAGGAACAATTCCGTGCCCAGCGAGATCACCGGATTTATCAGTGAATGATTTCTTTTTCTGGGGATACATTAAAGAGATAATTTACAAGCATGAAAGGCTTAGTAATTTAAATGAGTTACGGCAAAAGATAATAGATGCGTTTGCAACGGTTACTCCTGAAATGTTAACCAACGTGCGGCAAAGTTTTTATAACAGAATGGGCTATTGTTTAGCTACGGAAGGGGGACTATTTGAGCATCTATTATGATTCATAATTTTGTTTGGTTAATTTGTGTTATTTACATTTTATTTTAATTTAAGAGTATTATTTTAAATCTTTTGTTAAACTTATCTGTTTAGCATTTTCTTAATAAATAATCAATCTATTGAAATGTTAAGTGGTAGCACAATTCTTTGTCAGTATTGATTGGTTGTACTTATGGCATGACATCTCTTCTCAATTGAATGGTATCATCACCGGTTGCAAATGTATTAGAAACTGCTGCCAAAGGATCCTTCGGTTATGCTCTTCAGTAGAACACAAAAAATTTATGATTAAATCATATTTTCAGAATGATGTTCGAGTGAACGGTGGATGGAATTACAGTGCGGTGCTATGTTTAGCAGAATTTTGACAACAATATTCAGCCATTGCTTTCCTTGTAGATTTTTACAGTACACTTAAAAGATGTGTAGGCCAAGACTTCGTACTGAAAATACAGTTGATGATGTTCGTCAACGTATCAACGAACAACCCACTACATCACTACGTAGACTTTTGCAGGAGACTGTTTATCGTAAGGAATTTGCCATACTATTGCCAAAAACGACTTAGTTATTCCCGTACAAAATACTTGCTTTACATGAGTTGCTGCCAACATATCACAATAGGCGAATTAATAATCACAAATTGTTAAATTCAACGGCTTGATTCACAGTTGCGGGGTACATAAATCCACAAAACTTGAGGTTATGGAGTGCTGAAAATCCTCATACTTTTCGTGAAACTCCCCTTCACCCGTTAAAAGTTGGTATTTGGATTACTGTGTCTCTAAGATGTATTATTGGTTAGTTTTTATTTATTTTTTGTATCTGTGAAATAAAAAAATTATAATTTCTTATTTTGATGATTTACCTACTTGTTATGATTGGTTTAACAGTTTGGTAATTTAGTTGTTACTGTTATCATTTAAATTGAAATAAAAGAGCTCATTTCTTCAAAAATTGGTTTATTTATAATGCAACTTAACCTCCATGAACACAACTGCAGGTTAGGTTAGATACTGGCGCTTGGGCTAGTAAGAATGGCTGTGTCTAAACTTACCCGATGGTTATTTAATCGGCTTACACAACCACAGTTAACTCATTTAGGTACTATTTTAATTATTTAAACCTCACTTTATACTCTTAACGACAGATAAAATATTTGACAAGTGTTTGTTTGTTTCATTGACTTAATTTTAATTTAAAAATTTACCTAGCCATGATTATATTCTATCTTTGTCCTGCTACTCATTTTGTTTATGTCTTCCTTGTCGCACTCATTAAATTTCTATGTTCAAAACGGATTTCGGACAACCTGTATATATACAAGGGAAAAAAACAAGAAAAGAAATATGTACAAAACAGTCGTCTAGACTCGGGCGCCGGTGGCGTGGGAGGTGATGGGGCGGCCTTTCCCGGTTGTCGGAGGCGGGGAACGCGGCCTGGACGCGGTCCGATCCTCCCGGGGAGCGGAGCGGGGCACGGCTCGTTATGGGCGCTGGCGGCGCTCTGGGTGGGGCTTCGAGCGGGGCTGCGAGGTTCTCCTGGGGCGTCGGCGGCGCGAGTAACCCTCTCGCGGACGGTGGCTGGAGCGGGGCGTTGTTGGGGCACTGGGTCGGGCTTCCGCTAGGGGAGTCCGGGGACGGGTGGTCCGTCTCCAGCGGGGACCGCGACGTGGGCTGCTGTCGGGGCGGGAGTGGCTGGATGACCCTGATGACAAAGTCCGAAAGAGCGCTGGCTGGTTCTCGTCCTAAGTCCTGAAGTGGCCGGATGGCCCTGATGACAAATTCCGGAAGAGCGCTGGCTGGTTCTCGTCCTAAGTTCTGAAGTGTCTGGATGGCCCTAAAGAGAGCTGCTAGTTGGTCCTGGAAGGCTGGATGCTGCTGGGACTCTCCGGGGTTGAGCCTAAAATTACGACTTGTAGAGCGGGCCAAAGTCAAGTCGGCGCTTAATTTTTATTTCATGTATCGTACTACTACATAAATGGCATAATAAACTTCATTGCATCATGAGAATCGTTATATTTCAAGTAGCCAATACGTAAATTGTTATTTTTGACGTTTCTGCTATAGAAGATCGGTTTAGAAATTTCTAATGAATTAAATTTATTAGTAGGCCAGGATAGAATCCCAGTTTCTGATGATGTCAAAAACTTGGGTCTTTATCTTAATAATGATTTTAAATTTACTAAACATATTTCAAAATGTCTGCAAAAGCCATATAGTTCCTTGAAACTTATTTATCAAAATACAATTTTAAGTGTAAATGTGAAAATCGTTTTGTGTAATGCATTAATCTTGTCCTGTTTTGATTATTGTGACGTTGTTTATCATTCGCATATAAGTAGCTTTAATGTTGCTAGAATTCAGAAGATTCAGAACTCATGTTTACGCCTCATATTTAGAATACGAAAGTATGAAAGAATTTCTTATAAGCTGAAAGATTCAAACTGGCTTAATATGAAAGAAAGGCGCTTCTTTCATTCTGCATGTCTTTTCCACAAGATCATCTTGAGTAGATCACCGAGTTAATTATACAACAAAATAAAGTTTAGAACCGACGTACATACTTTAAATATAAGATTTAAAGGAACGCTGACTCCACCTCAACATAAGTCAAAAATTTTCAAGCGATCGTTTTCTTACAGAATAACTAAATGCTATAATTCGTTACCAAATGTAGTAAAAGACTATTGTACGTCAAAATTTAAAAAAGCCATTTATCAAAATTTTATGGATGAACATCAATGAATTAATTATTAGGGTCAAAATAACACACTTAGTAAATTGCTATATCACTAAACACCGCCATAGCTGTTTAGCGGGTAATATTTCGCCTGGTGCCAAAGCAGATCGTTGGATTTTTTGTTTTCTTTTATTTTTGTTTTTCACCGGGTTAAGTGGAAGAACAGCGGATAGATCTGTTTTTCTATCAAGTTGAACTTCGCCCAAGACAATATTACGTTTATTTTTTCTGTTTAATTTTGTAATAATTTAATAAAGACCTTCGTTATTATTATTATTATTATTATTTTTATTATTATTAATATACAATCATATAATGCTGTATACTATCTACTTGATGAAATATAATTATTTCAATAATGCAATGAAGTATGTTATGTCATCTACGTAATAGTACGATACATGAAATAAAAATTACGCGCCAACGCGTGTTGCCACTTTATAAAACCTAAAGCTCTTGGGCCATTTAGTAACTTTACATACCCACTATAAAACTTCGTAATCATTTAGTAACCTTTTAACCTCCAATATAAACTCACAACCTTAATAACACCCTTATATAACTTAGCAGTTACTTGTAGTGATGAAAATTGTTGATTGGGCATTTTCCAACTTTTTAAGAGTCAGTAATGACATTACATATACGGTTGTGAATAAACTATTTTTCTGCATTAATTTGTATCCACAATATAGGGATGTGCGGTACGATCCGATATTTTGAAGTACCGGTACTTTGTCTTCCGATACTCGCTATTTTGTACCGATATTTCAGTAAGCGATACAGTACGATACGATTTATTTTTGGTCAGTATCGTCAGGACCGATCCAAGGTTTTTTCCGCCTGGGCTCCAATAAATCATCTTTTGACCATTAGTTATTTTTTTGTAATTTTTAACATAAAAATCTGGTGTGCCACACGCACACAACTTCCTTTTACAGTGATCTTATAATTAGCCAAACATTTGATTTAAAATGTTTTAAGCATTTGTCAAACATTTTCAAAAATTACACATTCTGCAAAAACGGTACAAAATAGAGCGTTAGTTAAAGAAACAAATTTTCTCTAGAATTTTAAGCTGAATTCAAAAATGTAATAATATACCGGGTGTTCTATTTAAAATAAGAGTTAATAAAAAAATAGACAAAAAACAAAAGAAACCCATTTTAGAAGGATTCAACTGGAAAATCACCTATCTCACATCAATACACATTCAAAATGTAATAAAAATGTAAAGTTTAAAAAACATCGTTAGAGCCGTTTTTGAAAAAATCGAAAAAAACTGAAAAATCACAACAGTAAACACCTACTTCCGGTTATGCGATTTTTTTCAAAAGCTTGCTGTCTCATGTACATAGTACACAAAACTTATATATAAAGTTTCAACGCTATACCGCTTTTCGTTTTTGAGATATTCTATTCACAGACAGACAGACACACAGACAGACAGACACACAGACCAATGAAAAAAAATATGTTTTTTGGGATCAGGGGACTCTAAAACGTGAAGATCTGTTGAAAACTCAATTTCGAATTTTTGGGGTGAATCCAATACTTCCTTTATTGTAAAAGGAAGTAAAAATTGAAGAGAGATGATGGTCGAACGTCGATAACTTTCAATAAGTAATTTTCAGCTTCTACAAACTCGACAATAGAAATCAAAACAAAATGATTTTGTTGAGCCGAAATCTTAAATGTTAATCATACACTTCGGGTTTCGGCTGGTATAGCAAAATCGTAAATGATGAATTCTAAAGAGAATGAATAATTCGGGCGGACTGGAGCTTTCACGTATCTCAACAAATTGTATTATAATGATTAAATATCCAATAAAAACTTCATTGTTCAGCTTAAATATTTATAACATGCTGCTTTATACAATTGTAGTGTTTATATACGTTTATGAAATTAAACTTTGTTGGACAATATGAATGCGTTACAGTCACTATTTTCGTGTTGCTTTTTAAGTTTTTAAGCGTTATAAAAGTTAGTATACTATTTAATAGATGTATTTCTAATACTGACTTTGTAATTATTTTTTGTAGATTTTTTTATTGTTACTGCCACTATTTTTGCTACAGTTCTATTTGCTGTACTAGGACTCGAAAGTTCGTATAAATTTACCTAGAAAATATCCTGGACCCAATGTGTACCGGTATTTCATGTACCGGTACTTTTGTATACGATACTGCCTCGAACCGATACTTTTAAATCGATACGATACGATACGATTGTACCGGTACTTTTCGGTGTATCGAACATCCCTATCCACAAATACAACAGCTATATGGTTTTTCTCATATACGGTGAAATGGCATTTTAAGTTTATCAAATCAAGCAAAATAAATTTATATTAATTTTTTATTAACCCTCGCCCGGCGGAATAATTTCAGTTACGCGGAGTGCGGAAATGGGTCTCTAGTGACCCGGATTGAATTCATTTTTTTAAAATTAGTTTTAAAGCACCACAATGTCTGTTTTTCTAATACATACTTGCACATGATAATATAATCATAAACACTAAAAAATTCTTCATAATCTGCATCACTTTTATCGCTGCCTCTGTCCTCATCGGACAAAAAATGAAAGTTGTTTTCATCATCATCACGCATTAGTTCGTCATACAATTGTTGTTCGGTAAGGGGAATTTTATTAGGATCCATTCTTTTTGCCTATTATTTTACAGAGTGTTGTTATACTCCAGAAAACAAGAAAAAAAAACAATGGAGCGCGAAACGCGGAAACCGGGTCTCAAGTGACCCGAGCGGATTATCTTAGGTATATCAATTTTTCCACGAAATTTATTCTACAGCATCTCCATAACAGCTTCGAGGAATACGCAAACGCCGAAATCAGTATATTGGAAAACGGTAGAATTATTTAAAAAAAAGAAAGTCCGGGTCACTTGAGACCCGGTTTCCGCAGTCTGAGGGTTAATTACTTACTTAACCAACACTACAACACTTTGTGGGTTTTAGGGTCGTTCATATACTTCTTCTATGGCGCCCGATCTTGCGCAGCTCTCCTCCAGTTACATATTTTGAGTACCTTCACACAGAGCTGTGCGGTACTCGAGTACAAGTACTCAGTCACTGTACTCTGAGTAATTTTATTTTAGTCGGTACCAGAGCTGGGTTATTTTGTAATTAAATTACTAATTAAATTGCTTTTTGTTTATTTGCCTTGAAATTGAATTACTTTTCAAAATGCGGTAATTGTAATTGGTAATTGCAATTTTTGTTAAACGGTACTTGGCATTTACTTTTTGAAAGTAATTAATTACTACAATCAATTACTCATTTACTTATGAGTAATTAAATTACCTTAACGTATTTAAATTATTTTATAAGTATTTTAATTACTTGTGGTAATTGAAATTACTCAGGGTAATTGGATTACTTTGTAGTAATTCAATTACTGTATTACTGACCTTAATTGGGTGCTAAATCTCCACAACGCAAAAATAATATAAGGTCTTATTAATCTACATATTACGGAAATCGCAATAGGGTATTCCCTGTCCAATAAAGCATAATTTATTGTTTCCTCTGATGAGTCGGATAACAGCTAGTTTTGTGCAACATTCGCATTTTTAACGACGTGTGCACGAGCAAAGAGAACAATATTTGGTACATTGGTGAATGTTTTTTGTAGATGTGATGGCGAGGATGTAATGGTGTACCTGTAGCTAATATTTATTGTGTAAGACACTAAAAATATGTTTGCGGTAAGTAGATTACAGATTTACAGAATTACAGTAAAAATGTAATTTCATTTTTTCCATAATTATTGATAAATAACTTCATTAGACGATATTGGTTTATATTGAGATTGTTGCAGATCAAGACTACTGATTTGTTGGTAAAAGTTAATTTCTAAATAAAAAAAAATTATGGAAAGAAAAACTACCTAATTATAAAAATGTACAAGGGTGAATTTAAGCAGAAAAGAACAGAATAACTATTCAAAATTTTATTAAAAAATTACAAATAAGATTTAAATCAGGTAATGCATTTAATATTCAGCAATAAGGTTTTAAAATATCAAGTGAAATTATGATCTTTGGAGTTATATGAATGGTTGTTTGGGGTTAACAGTTAACAGAGAGTGATTCAAAATTAAAAGTTAAATAATACGAAGTAATATGAAAGTTCTGAGCTGAGTTAATATTGGTATAAGTTACTTATAAAATTATCAGATTAAAAATATACTGTATTTAAATATAATCCAGGGTGTTTTAAACATTTTGTATAAATAATCATTACTATAGTGAATTGTAATTGAGTAAAATAACAACTGATTTTTCGATTTAAAAATGTACGTCTCAGGAACTTGTATAAGAAAATTTAATAATAAAATCCTTTTACTATACTAATTTATTAATGAAATAGTGTACAAGGGTGTAAAGGACAGAATTAACTAAAAATAACAGGAAAATATAAGAATTTTAAAACAAACTATAACTTGAAGAAGGATACCATTTAACTACTTGAAGAAGAATGAGAATACTGGAATTGGTATGCTGTGATAAAGTTATTTATCGAAGTAAATACATCTGAACTGGAAATAACTGGTGGGATTCCGTTCGAGTTGCTGTCAAGTGGATACATCTGTAACTGTTTGAATTGGGTATGCTGTGATAGTCATTATCAAGGTAAATACATTTGGAGTTGCTGTCAAGGTTGATATTTATATCTTGGAATTACTGTTGGGTGAGCTGCAAAGGATTTACCATCTAGGAAAGCTGATTGATTTTTGGATCGCTGTGTGAGTCTTCATTAGTGTTCTATTCATTGTGACAGTTTGGGTTTCCAATTGAAGCAGGGATCTTTGTTGGGGCTACAAACGGAAGTGCCTGAATAAGCTGGTTGCATTTGGATAATTGGATAGGAGTATTGGATCAACTCCATTAAGTGAAGATAATCAGGTATATGTAAAAAAGAGAACAGTAATCAATTTAAACAGTGAATGAATAAGTTATGTAGACTCGCATTCAGAAAATAAGCATACACCTACTATTTCTCATTGTAAATGGGGTCAACTTCACATTATATCTATGGAAACTTTAGAATACAGTTATATACAAATGCAATTGCTATTTTTTTCAGTTCAATCTTGCTCAGTAACGTTTATAAAAAGCTCAGTTTACATTACTTAAATATTGCCAAATTCCAAAACAGTACTTGTACGCTTCTTTTCTGAATAGGAGTGTACAGAAGCACTTACGGTTATTAATATTTTCAAAATAATATGTATTGTGCGGATATGAATTGAGCTTGTCTTTCATATGAATTATCTGACTTTGACAATTGAGATCTGTCATATAATTTCGAAGTAAGCTTTCATTTAACATAAAGATATTTGCAGATATTATGATAGTCTTGGTATTGCATGAACCTACTTGATTTTAGAGTGATTGTTCTATTACCGGAGCTAATAAAAAGAAATAAAAACTCAGATTAAAATAAATTTGAATAAGGTCATATATTTTATTTGAACTACCTATTTGGAATTAAATAAACAAGAATAGCATAGCAGTACAGTAGCTATTACATAAATATTAGCGCGCAATGTAAAGCCATAATAATAACTATATCAATAGATAACTCATATTGCACTGTTATTTCTTTCCAATTGTCTAAACCTCTTTCCTTTACCGCTTCTCATAATTTTTTCCTTGGTCTTCCCTTTTTCTTCGCTCTTCTGGGATTCTCCACCGTCAGTCCTTTTGCTAATCTATTATCTGGCAGTTCCAGATGTCCTAGCCAGTGGAGTCTGCGGGCCTTGATTATTTGGATTATGCTTGATCCGTTATACAGTTCGTATATTTTTCTTTATACGTCATCTACCTTCTTCCTCCCATACATTCGTCGCAGAATTCTCCTTCCCACATCTCTAAACTGTGTTGGGTTTTCTTTGTCATGGTCCACGTCTCGCAGCCATATAGTACCGTCGGTCTCAATATGGTTTTGTAAATACGGAGTTTTGTAGTTCTTGATACATTCTTTGATATTATTACACGGTTTAAACTTCCTGCACATCTGCTGCCTTTTGGTATTCGCAAACCTATTTCTCTTTCTTCCCTATATTTATTGTTTATTAGCACTCCCAAGTACCTGTATTCTTCCACCTCTTCGAATTCTAGGACCTCTTCCTTTCCTATTTGTACCCTCAGTTTACTTTGACTGCTTGCTCCTTGTTTGTTCTTGAGTTTCATATACTTAGTTTTACTGATATTGATTTGTAATCCTATTTGTTTTTTAGCCTTAATCGCTGTCTTACAACTTGTTCAAATTCTCTCCTGCTTCTTGCTACTAACAGTAGATCTTCAGCGTATGCGAGGCACTGGTGACTCTTATTCAGAAGGGTTCCTTTTCTGTTTATCCCGCTTTTCCTAATTGTCACTTCTAATGCTACGTTAAATAGGAGAGTAGACAGCGGATCGCACTGCCTCACACCTCCTTCTACTTCAGGTATCATCTTTTAAATTTACTGCGCATCTGGTGTCTTTTAGCGTCATTTTTACCAAGCTTACTAACTTTTCCGGAATTCTTACTAATATTAATGCCGAAAAAGCTTTTTCTTATTGAGGGAATCATAAACGGATTTGAAGTCGATGAACAGCATTTGGGTGGGAATGTCATATTCTTATGCCCCTATTACGATTTGCTTCAGTGTGAAAATTTGGTCACTTGTGGATCTATTCTTACGGAATCCTGCTTGGTATTCTCCTAATGCTGCTTCTATATATTGTAATGATAGCCTCCCTTGGTTGAGAGTTATTTTGGATGGGATAGTATAAATAATTAGAAATTCAATTATTTTAAATTTATGGCAAATTGTTATTCACCCACAATTCTAAGATTTGATAATTTTGTACTGTGGTTTTACTTTGCCTGTCGATCAATTACGGCTGGTTAAAAATGAAATGTAATAATTTAATTACACAAATAAATGGTTGTATGCCCCTTCTTTATGTTTTATCCAACTGCAAAATTCAATACACTAGCTCTCCGCAAAACATGAAACTTGCTCAGGGTGGGTTGAGAATTTAGCTATATTTTCAAATTGGATGTGAATTTAACTATCCAGAAAATTCAAAGTCAGTAGTTCTTGGTAGACCATATAATTCTCAATTTTACGAGTGACATAAAATGTCGCTGTAGCAAAACGGCGTATCTGAACGTAAACTTGTGAAATTACTGTGAGAAACGCGTCGAGTAAGTTATTTGAAATTTTCCCGCTTGGCAACTTAATTCGATTGTTTTAGTATGACGTAAAACGCCCCTTCGTTGTTCTGAAGACGAAATCACGCCACTTCTGGCAATTGTTTTAGAACGCTTGGATTCTTGCTGAATTCGCGCAATTTGATGACGCCCCACTATTTTTCAATAATTACAGCGTCGCTGAATCCCTGGGAAAGTACTAAACCTCTTCGGCAAGGTTTGATCTCGTAGTTTGTTTCGTTTCCCAAACTCTATCCCTTAAATCGCAGGCACGCCTACCTTGTAAAAATCTGCTCGATCTGGAACGCAGATACTCGTAGGTGATGCTGCATGGATTTCCTACAGATGTTGACGGTGGCCGTCTTGCAGACTCTGCCGATTTGTTGCAGTACAGTGCTCTGGCTCTGGATGCTTCCTTTTGCCGGGAACGAAGATCGGAAACACCAGCTGAACGGCAGCCGATGTCCTCGGAAATGGGATCGTAGAATTTTTAATTTTTAATGTGGCGGAAACTTCCACATAATAACTGACACATGGGCAATAAAATGCAGTACTTTTTAACTGGTAATATGCTCGTTTATTGGTATAAAATTGTATTTAAAAGTGGAGCACAAATCTAACAAACTTCATGTAAAAATGAATTCAATTGTTCTTCCTGTATTAAACAAACTAGCATCAGGTTGCTATGTTACGGTAATTAGTTTTAATAAAGAAAGGTTACAAAAGAAATACATTTTGATACATAAAATTAAAATTAACATTTCTTAAATCTAAATTATTGTCTTTACCTTTATAATTAAAATTGTCTCTTTGCGATTGCACACACAAACGTCATTTATTTTTATTAGTCACTGCTCTGCTCTGTTTCACTTTGCTTTTAAATATACTGATTTTTGAGTTCCGCACTTTCATGTCTCTTGCCACATTTCTGTTGCCAATATTTAGGAATTGCTCTTTGCACACTTTCCCTATTATGCTTCATATTGCTTTACCTTTCTGGTTTCCTCACAATTGTTCACTATCTTATGCTTTTACTTAACAACTACGTTCTTTTTAAATTGCAGCCAACAAACCTTTTGTGTCAAATAAATTTTATGTGGTTTGGCTTTACATGTGCACAAACCTCTCATTTTAAATTATATTAATTCACAAGCCAATTCAGACCTCCTGAAATATGTTTTGTCTTAGCGTGCCTTTCTCCAACTAATTACTGTTTCTCGCATCTCATTATCAATGCATTTACTATTTTACTTTAGTTTAAAATTGCAGTTATTTAAAATATCCCAACTCTGTGCTTATTGAATCGGTCAATCATCCTGCACTGCAGTCAGAGCCAAGTCCAGGGCTTAATACCATCTCAATATATATTTCTAATCTTCTTGTTATCGCTATCGCCAAAACTGTATATGGTGTGTCTAATAATGCATGGTTGCTGCATTCTGCCCTGTCTCGTTTTTTAATACTGGGACTAGTATTGCATTTGACCGCTGCTTCGGCATTTTTTCTGTATTACATATTTTTTTCAACTATTTAGTACACTTTAATAACCACAACTTCTCCCCCGTACTTCAGGTTTTTGGCTGATATTCCATTCCTCCCTGGGATTTTGTTGTTTTTCATTTTATGTATTATTTCTTCGATTTCATCCTTCTCCGGTCTTCTGATTTCTTCTTCCGGTGCTTCTCCATGTTGCTTTTCTTCCTCCATTTCACTTTCCTCTGCTTGTATTCCTTTATTTGGATTTAACACCTTTTCAAAATAGTTTTCCACCTTCTTTTAACTTCTTGTGTTTTGCCTAATAATTCCCCATCTTTAGCTTTTATATATTGTTATGATACGTAAAGATCAGTTGTTGAATAAAAATTAAAATAAATAAATTTGGTAGATTAATACAATCAAATTAGCAAAGTTTTAAAAAGAAGATTGTTTATTTGATAATAAGTAATGAAAGTTTAATTAGATACAATTTACAATTTATTATGAAAAGTAATTAGCAATTGAGTATTTTATCATGGTGTGAAAAATTCAAGAAATATGAGATAATATTACATATGACAACACTGCTATCTATTAGAAATTAGAATGTAGTGTGTATAAATCATATTATTAAATTTTTAAAGTGTGATATTAATAATTGTAACTAGCATAAAGAAAATTTGTTTGAGGGGATTGTAAAAATAACGAACTTAAAATGTAGACGTATTTGGAAATCTTCTTTTGAATTTAATAAAAACTTGAAATTTTACCTTTATTTGTATGGCTAATTTGGTATAATACAATAAAAAGATGTTAACAAATCTGAGAGGTGAAAAATAAATGGAAATATAATTACGAAGTAATGCAAGTATACATTCATTGAAGGGATTATGAAATATGGTTTAACTAGGTACAAGTAAGAAGAAAATAATAATATTTAAGTGGAATTGGATTATTTAATACATACAAGGAATAATAAGTTACATTAATTACTGGATTTGAGGATTGTACTGAGTACGAGTCGATCGTTTGAAGGGAGTAGCCGGTGGAACTGCTTGATTTGGACGGTTGTATTTGGTGGATGAATACAGGTTATGAGCTGGGGAAAATAGAACATTAGCTTGGGATCATCTATAATAGTGAACTTGCCAGGAATTTGTTGGGTTGAAAGTAACGTTGGTGCAGGGAACAGGACCATTTCTGCAGACAGCCAGGGTTTTTGACAGGTTGGAGGTTATTTGACGGGTAGCAGAGCTTCATAGCTGATCTATTGGGGATCCACGCTGTGGACATCGGGAGCTGTGTTGTTTTGAGGTAACAGTTAGTGAATGTGCAAGGAATTCAGGTTGGTCTTAGTTAGTCCTATAGAAGCATATAGAATAAAAGACAATTAAAAAGAACGAAATAAAGATAATACAGTATTTACTTTAATGAATTGGGCCAATGATATGTGAGTAGAAAGAATATTTGTCATATTTGGTTTGATTATTGTTGGATCACTGTTGGAAGTATAAACTGACAGTTAGTGTCAGTCAATAATTAAGTCATTATAAAAATAAAATTTCAAAGAACAGACAACTAGATTAGCGAACCACCTTGATAAGAGTCTCAAATGCAATACTGTTAGTTAAAAGAATAGACATTGAAATTCAAATTTAAATAAATCAGTTTGAAAAGTAATAGCAGAGCTAATACTAAATAATTAAATAGGTGTCTTAACGTGATAAGCCACGACAATATTTTGGTTTTCTAGAGAAGCCGCGTAGCGCTGTTGGGTTCGAATCTCGCGGGGAACGGAATTTTTCCGCAGCCTTGACGATTGGAATCGGGCTCGGTGAGACTATTCGCAGTTGGGCACTAAATTAACTATGCTCTACTCAGAACCACAGACCTAAGAGATAGAGTAACAATCTTCTTTTTTCTTCCGTTGGCGCGTGTGCATTGATCCCCGTTAGCATGTTATCCATTGTTTTAATTCTTATGGAGCATATCATTTCGGATTGTAACCCAAAGTGTTTGACTTCTTCCTCTATACTTGAGCTGCCGAACAGATAGAGTGGAGCAGACAACCGAAATAACATATTACAAAGGTCACTCGATAATATTTTAATTATAATTACTAAAAGAATCAGAGATGGCGACCCTTATACAAGGTGTCCCGTATCTTTATGTTCAAATTTTGGAAGTATAAACTAGCTTCAACTCTGACAGTAAAAAACCCAAAAGTGGTAGGTCGATTTTCATTTGTTTCGGAGATACAGGTCTCATAACATTTTTTCATTCAAATAAATTCATAGACTCAATAACTTATAAATGTTCAATTATTGATATATTCAAAATGCCTTTTCCCTACATGCCCACAAGCTTGTAATCACATACCGACACATGCAGTGACGCGTCTCATTTCGCGCTTGTTTTCGCGTATTTCTTGGGCAGCCTGCTGAATGCTCTCCAATAATTCTTCACGGCTGCCTTTCGTGTAACCTCAGAAATAAAAATCAGGGGGATTATGATCCGGGATCTAGCTGGCCATGCAACCGGGCCAGCACGACCAATCCACCTTGGATAATTAATATTTACAAAATTCCGGACGGCAATCCTAAAATGTAGTGGTGCACCATCCATTTGAAACCACATGTCTCTTCTTATCATTGTGTGTAACTCCCTACTCTTCTTATGTGGTCTATGTTTTCGCTCATATCTATATTCGTGCCAATTTTTTGCAGTACTGTATTTTTTCTTTTGTTTCGTTTTCATTTTCTTTTTCTTCATCCACTACATTACATTTTCATCCCTCACTTGTTTCATTTCTTATACTAACATATCTAATTTTGCGTTGATTTGCCATTTCCCATATATTTGTTGAAAAATTTTCTCTATTCTATCGGTCTCGTTCATTTTTAGTTGGCTTAGCTTGCTTTAGTTTGATTTTTTCCTTAATTCTCTTTATTTTTAGAAATTAAAATTTTAGATATTTATTATTTACCTTACTGGATATGCAACCCTCTAAACCGTCCTTTGTTATTTGGGTTGCCTATTCAAACACTTCGAATAGTGTAAGGTGCTATCACCCAAGTCGACTTTTCGGATCTCACAAACCTATCTTTGGGCGTTAAGAATATATTAATTTACAAATTATTACCTAATTTAACTCACTTGATGACTATTTTCCTTCTTAAACATAAATATCAATCTCCTATTCTCCTCCTAATAAAGTACAACTTACGTGAAAATTTAGCTCGTAAAGGCTCACAATTTGAGTTTGTTTACGGAGCAATTGACACGTGTGCACGTCCACTCACTTGACCTCAAACGATATTGGTTTATAATAATTATTTATTCGTTTCAATTTGCTCAGACAACTCAGAGAAACATTAGAACAAGCCCTCCAAATTAAAAATGGCCTATTTAAAATAGCCCTTTGGAATGCCAATGGAGTTACAAATCACAAGTATGAGATTGAGACATTCCTAACGCTCAACAAAATAGACATTCTATTAATCTCAGAATCCCACTTAACCTCAAATACTAGCTTTATCATACCGCGGTATACTATTTACAATGCAGCTCACCCGGACGCAGAAAGGAAAGCTCGTGCAGGAGCGGCAGTTCTAATAAGATCCGGAATAAAACATCACCTTAGTAAAGTCGAAAAACCTGAACTGCAGGCAGCTAGCATCGTGATTGAAGACTGGATTGGGCCAATCACAGTATCGGTAGCATATTGTCCACCTAACTACAGAGCAAATAAAGGAATATTCACAAACTACCTAAGTAACTTAGGAAACATTTCTAGCTGGCGGAGAATTTAATGCGAAGCACACTAGCTGGGGATCAAGGCTTACAGCACCAGGAAGAGGTAGATTACTCTACCAGGTGATGCAAGAACTAAACTTGGGTCACCTATCAACATACAAACTAACCTACTGGCCAACCGACACTGGGAAGATCCCTGATTGCCTGGATTTTTTTGTTACTAAGCGTTTTTCCCAGGGATATCTAACAATACAATCAAATGACATCGGTTCAGATCACTCACCAGTAATAGTCATGATCTTCTCCAGCATTCAAGAGAAAGAAAAACCAGCTAGACTACACAACCACAAAACCGACTGGAATAGTTTCAGAGAAAAAATAAATGAAAAAATAAATCTCCGGGTATCTTTGAACACAGTTGATGATCTTGAACTCCAACGACAAATCTTTACCACCCCGATCCAAGAAGCTGCCTGGGAAGCTACACCGATTGTAAAACAAAATCAAAAGAAAATATACTGTCCTCAGAACATTCGAGACAAAATATCAGAAAAACGACGTCTAAGAAAAATTTGGCAAAACACTAGACACCCTGTAGATAAAACAAACTACAACCGATCGGCGAGACAATTAAAGGAATAATTAGCTGAACTCAAAAATAACTCCTTGCAAGAGCATCTACAAAATCTAACACCAACCGCGGACGCTTTGTGGAAGGCAACCAAAAAATGTAAACAACCTAAAAAAACAAATACCACCCATCAGGAAAACATATAATCGTTGGGCCAAAACAGACAAAGAGAAGGCAGAAACATTTGCAAAGTATTTGGAAAATGTGTTCCAACCGTTACCAACAGCAGATGAAAGAGAAGAGAAACATATCCTTGCTTTCCTCCGAACTCCACAACAGTCCGGCGAATCAATAAAAACATCCACACCTAAAGAAGTTAAAAACATTATCGAAACTGACTTGAACCCGAAAAAGACTCCAGGGTTTGACTTAATCACCGGACAGATAATGAAAGAATTATCTCACAAGGGCATAGCTATGTTGACGTACCTAATAAATGCAGCGCTACGGTTAAAACACGTGGCCCAATGGAAAGTGGCTGAGATTATACTCATCCACAAGCCAGGCAAGCCACCAAACGACCCCACTTCATATCGTTCAATTAGTTTACTGCCGATATTGTCAAAAATTATGGAAAAAATACTAACAAAGAGATTGAGCGCCATTGTATCTGCTAAAAACCTGGTTCCGGACCACCAATTTGGGTTTATAAGGCATCACTCCACGATAGAACAGGACATTATAAATCAAACCTTTGAAGAAAAGAGTTACTGCGCAGCGACATTCCTTGATGTCAGTCAAGCATTTGACAAAGTATGACATCAAGGACTACCCTTCAAGATGAAAAGAAACTTACCCAACTCTATGTTCACTCTCCTTAAATCATATCTTGGCGAAAGGCATTTTAGAGTAAGACACGAATCAGAAGTCACCAAATTACATCCAATCTCATCAGGGGTGCCTCAAAGAAGTATCCTTGGACCAATTTTATACTTACTCTTTACAGCAGACCTACCAACAAATCCCAACGTAACTACATTCGCAGATGACACTGCCGTTCTCGCTAAAAACAAATGTCCCAACGTAGTAACTACGCTTTTGCAGCAAAACTTAAATGAAATAGAGCAATGGGCAAAAAAATGGCGCATCAAAATCAACGATGCGAAATCTAACCATACAGTATTTACAAAATGCAAAGGGCAATCGCCACCAGTAACAATGCATAATAAAATAATACCTACAGTGGACATCGTCAAATATTTAGGAATGCACCTTGATCAACGACTTACTTGCAAGATTCATATATGGAATAAACGCAAGCAACTCGGGATAAAATTCCAAAAACACTACTGGCTCCTTGGGAGGACATCTCAGCTATCACTTCGTAATAAACTATTAGTGTACAATGTAACCTTTAAACCGGTTTGGACATATGGTATACAGCTCTGGGGAAGAGCAGCCAACTCTAATATTGCTACCATCGAGAGATTCCAATCAAAGTCTCTAGGCACAATGACTGATGCTCCATTTTTCGTATCCAACAAAGACATCTACAGGGATCTGCAAGTGGCGACAGTCAATGAAGTGATTGTGCAGTGCAGTGAAACATGCATAAGACGACTAGAAACGCACCCAAATCCATTAGCTCTAAACCTATTAGATAACATTGAACAATCCAGAAGACTTAAAATCACAACGCCATTAGACTTACCATATAGAACTTAAGTAGTTGAATCAAGTATTCAAGTAATATTAATAATAATATACTCTAAATGTATATACATACATGTATAATTAGAATTAGAATAGGAATTCAGCACTCTAATTACCTTCATATAGGGCCGTACTCGTTGGAGAACTTCCCTCGCATGCCATGTTATCATCCATCAGTTGTGCCTATTGTTAGTTATTAACGGGTTGCATAATAAACGTATAACAAAAAAAATCAGTTGGCTTGTAAAGGGTGTTTCAGATATAGTGGCGAATTTGAATTTGGCGGCATTTTTTTCCTGCGACGGTTGGTAGTCGTGGTTTTACCGTTTTCGTAATCTACCATCATTCCGATTACTTGCCTGATAGCAACTTGTCACAACTCCCGTGATACGATAGCTTTATTGCACGAAAAAATTCCTGAACGCATCATTGCTTTGGGTGGCGATCGGGAATGGCCTGCCAAATTTTGCGATTTTACGTCATGCGATTTCTTTTTGTGGGGGGTTTGTTAAATCAAAAGTCTACGTAAACAAAACCCAAACGGTTCCGGAATTAAAGACAGAGATCCGAAGAGTAATCAACGACATCCAACCAGACGGTTGTGAGCGGGTCACCGGAAACTTCAACGACAGCATAAATCGGAGAGGCGTCTGAATACAATGATACTAAAAAATTTCAATTTTTATTAAAATATATGTTTTATTGCATTTTCAAATTCGGCGCTATATCTGAAACACCCTATACAAACGATGTACTAGCATAGGGTCATACTGCCGTGCAAGTGAAAAAGACGTTAAGTCCAGAAAATTAGGTTTTTGAAAGAGGAATTGAACTAAATTGCCAAAATGTGATAACAACATTTAAACAGCATAAAACAAATACAACAAACAAACAAAATGTCCGTAATTGCAAAATTCCTTTTACCGCGTTTTTAGATTTTATGTGGCTCTTATGCATTCTTGTATTGAACATTTTGTAAATCATCCATTCTTTGTCGCTTTCGTACCTAGTAATGCTTATTTGCTGCTTTTGATACTGGCAACTAGTGCATATTTTGCGGCCATAAAAATTGTTTACGGTCTGCTGCAGCATGTTAGCTTCGATTATTATTAAAAATCTGGAATAGTCTTATAAAAGCTGCGACTTTCTTATAATTCCGCTCGCCTCATCCAACATTACTTCTTTACGTTACACAGGGTACTGGGTTGACGGAAGAAGCATACAAACTAGTGATGGGCATAACCGGACAATTTTCATAACCGAATTATTTACATTCGAATGATATTAATAACCCAATGATTATTTGAATAATCATTCGAATAATTTTTGTCTCTTGATTCGTTTCGATTAAGTCAGCCGGTTTGCCGGTTGGCGGTTAACCGTCATCTGCATGGACATCGGTTCACCGTCATCTGCATCGACATCGGTTCACCGTCATCTGCATCGACATCGTAACTTGCAGATAGCAGAGGAACCAAAACATAATATGTACGGTCGGCGCCTTAGAAATCGGGACACGTAATGTGTTCTTCTAGTCTTTGGAGTATTCTTGCTCGGGTTACTTCATTAATGTGAGATGGCATTTTATAATTGACAAACAATAAACAATCTGACGTAACAATTAAAACCATAATAACTGTAAAAACCCAGTTTATACACTTAAAAAATACATGCAAAATATATCATAATAGTGTGTAGTGCCCGATTTCTAAGGCGCCGACCGTACATTATGTGTTATGTATTTGAAATTAAGAGGTATTTATTAAGAAGTGTAGAAAGAAAGAAATATGCGGGACTTCTTGCTAATCGCAATAAAAACAGTCGTAAAACGTTTATCTTTATCGATCGGGCGGGTTAAAGGCGCCGCCTCTTGTTTCGAACTTTTAGAGATGTAAGCAAATAAAAAATTGTTTTATAGCTTGATGCGTTTGCAGTTTTTAGGCGTTCAGGTTTCAGGTCCCCAGAATTTGATAACCTGCTTTGTTTATGAGTTATGACGTATTTATATTTACAGAATTTTGAGCACTGCGTAGGTCGCTGAGATATGGCACGTAGTACCTTTGAATAGAGGTTTTATATTCAAAGCGTAGTACGTATCAGCATGAGGTTATTTTTCATTCGAATACTTGGAACGAAAACCGAGTTACATAGGTTATTTCAATAACCGCATAACCGGTTATTTTTCATTCGAATAAGCCCATCACTAATACAAGCCCCCATGCTAATTACGAGGCATTCAAACATTGGCTTCTCTGATGATATTACACAAAATTCCATTTAGTTCTAAAGAACAGTGCATAGTGACCCAATGTAGGTACGTAATTTCAGATTTTTTATTGTCCTAAACTTAAAATTAATAGGTACTATTAAATATTTTGATAAAATTAATAGGTATTATTAAAGGTGTTGATAGGACTTTTAAATTTGAAGTAAAAACATGAAAGCAACTTAAGCAATTTATTGTCAAACTGTTACGGTATTAAAAGAACTTTACGACACCCACCCAAGGTGAGCATCGCACCACGGAATCAGTCCTGAAAAACTGGCACACTTGTCCTGAAATCGGTTCAAAATAGGCTAAAAGGCCACGGCTGGAACGCTCAGGGAGTCGGGCGTGAGTCACACGATACGTTCTGGGCAAGCGTGTTGCGGCATAATATATATATATAGGGTATGTCAGAATTATGAGGGCGCCACCAAGCCTGTCTTAACCCGACTAACCGGGCCTGGACGGTTAGACGGGAGCGAAGCACGCAAAATACTCCGACGATAGGATTACTCAAGAGTTGCAAGGTCAAATAACAATTTCGAGATTGCCTTATGCAAAGATTGTAATTAGGTACCAATCCGCCCGCGACTACGCAGCTGTCTCACCCACCTGTAAGCTCAAAGCTCCCTCGTCCCGTCGCACAATAATCAGTACACTGAAGGGGGCGCTTATCTGAAACAGAACATGCACAAGTCGAAACAAAACAATAGTTCCCTTAACTAACAAATCATGTATTGAAACACGGGTTACAATGGGGCAGCAGAGTGCGTCGCCCTATATCTATAAATAGATTATATCTAAGAACACCAGCTGGCGCGCGCTCTAAACCTATCGACAGATGTTGAACAGTAAATGAACAAAGTAGCACTTGTAACATAGACAGTCTGTAATTTGGAATGAATGTACAAATATGCGGGCGCGACGCCTTATGCAGCAAACAGTAATGAACAAATTAGCACTTGCAACATGGACAGTCTGTAATTTGGAATGAATGTACACATATGCGGGCGCGACGCCTTATGCAGCAAACAGTAATGAACAAATTAGCACTTGCAACATGGACAGTCTGTAATTTGGAATGAATGTACACATATGCGGGCGCGACGCCTTACGCAGCAAACAGTAGTGAACAAATATGACGACAGTGCCTGTAGGCACAAGAGATGTGACGGGCTCGCTCGCGGCGTCCCAATACAGCTCGTACGCGGGGCTTAAATGCTCTCCGCGGGACAGGTACACTCGCGTTCACAGCGGTAATCAGTTCAAAGACACATACCTTAATATGTAGGCGGTTGGGGAGCCTGGTACAGTTGAGTTGCGACAGGCTGCAGTCTTAGGTGGCAGGTACTTTCGATGTTCGACGGCTATAGGGATGAGTGGACATCCGCCATAATGGCGACGTGAGACGCGTCAGGACGCGTACAACTGGACGACGAAAAATGGGCCACTTACGTTCTGCGGGACAGATCCTCGAAGGTCGAGATGAAGGGGCACGATCCCTTACTTACGGGAGCAGGAACTGGGCTCAAAAAGCACCCACGCTACGCCGAAGACAATTCGAAACTCACACACACAACCACAACACCTCTCGAAGGTGAAACAATTCTCGCAGCGCTCGCTGCCACAGCTCGAGACGGGCAACGGAAAAGAGGGCCACCACGGCAACAATACTAAAAGGATAGCGGCAGGCGTCCTCGGGCACCAAAGGGGCCGAAGGACGCCGCCTGGATAACACAACCACCAAACGAACGCTTTCTGCAACGGGCTGCGATCAACTGCCCAGAGGGAAGCGCTGCCACAGGTCACATCGGTCGCGTCCCCACGTGACTAAACCTCGGCAGCCAATCGCGAGGCGATAAAATTAAACAAATTAATGCCGGCGGCAATGGTATCACGCCACAACGGCGTGTTTTCTAGAAGATTCGGAATTCTTGCGAGCGATAACGCTCGGCTGCCAAAGCGCCATCAGAGGGGGGCTTCAACCGACGAGAAATACTGCGTTTGGGGCCAAATATGTGCGAAATCATGATTCTGGAATTAGGCGATGGAGCCAAATAAAGAACTAAAAGGGTTTAGCATACGGGCACGCTGCCCTAAAGCCTAGGTGGCTATTTAAAATACCAAAATGACCTGACAGAACGTTGACTGTAATTTTATGAAATACGTATTTTTACCCGTTTATTATCTAAAGGTCTCTTAAATGCTTGAGAAAATGTCTTTTATTCTTGTATCTGATGTACGAATTCTTATTTCAATCAAGAGTTTTTAACTAGGTTAATCAGTCACCTGTCAAATTTCAACGGTCCGTGATCAACACCAAATTGATATTTTGTTTTAAAATGTCAAAAGTTACCTAACACATTTTGATAGCTATTTGTATTACTAGGGAGGAAAGTGTATCATTCCCTCCCGCGGATGTACTTAATTTAATTCCCCAGCGTTAGCGAGAACAGCAATCAATTGTAATCATGCAAGGGAGGAAATTACATTGTAATCCAGTGAGAGTTTTTCAACATTTGTGCAGCGAGCAGCAATAATAGTTTAAAAGACATACAAACAATATCAATTACGGCAGCCTCACATTTGCTTGGAAATTCCAACGATGAATATATAAATCAATATGTAAAGACCGATTCAGAGAATCTAAATGCAGCAGAAGCCGAAAATGTTGTCCCTCTACATCAACTATAAACAAATAAATAGCTTAAGACCTTAAAAACAAAATAGAACTCGAATTAGGCTTACTTCGTTATTTTGAAGGCAAGAGAACAGAGTTAAATATAAAGTAAAATTCGGTCACTTCATTCCATGTAGAAACATGGCCTGAGACAAGGCGAAACCCAGTGATCTGGCACACCGTTAACGGCATACTGGGTGATGTGGTTAGCATCACGCCTTCGACGACTGCCTTACTCTCCCTACTTCCACAACTGTGGTTTCTGTAGCTAATTTTTAAAGCGACCGGCTGGGCCGCCTGCCAGTTGCCAGATGTCGGAATTAAACCCTGTACCGTGGCACCGCATCTTGACGCCCTAACCGCTCGGACACGCTGGCGATAGAGTTAAATATACTAAATGAATATCCCATAATGAAAGCCTTACTTTTAAGATACATCACAGATTTGTCTTCCTCATCACCAGTTCGAAGACTTTTTTCGCTTGCCACATTTATAGATAGTCCCAGAAGGAATGCAACCTTGGACGAATTATTTAAAAAACTGGTGTTGTTGAAGGCAAACAGAGTGTAATATTATTGGTACTTTTACTTACTTTATTTCATACTGATGTCAAAAATGACATTTTTCGGATTATTTTTGGTACAAAAAATGGATCATTAAAATCCTAGTACTTTAAAGTAAAATTTTAAAGTTCAAGTACTTTAAAACTTATTTATTGTACAAAAAATGGAACATTAAAGTCCTAGTACTTTTAAGTAAAATTTTAAAGTTCAAGTACTTTAAAATTATACGTCAGTTGTTGACATGAAATTTGAAATGATTTACTAGTTTTTATTTAAAATTTATTAAATTTGCAGTATGAAATAAACCGTTGTATTCACCACGAACGAAAAGTATTTTTAAAGGTCCTCGCAAGTAATTCCGTCCTCGGCTGACGCCTCAGACGTAAACAACTTTCTCGTCTTTAAAATGCCACTTTTCGTTCTAGATAAATAAACTACTATTATTATACCTACATTAATATGTTGTACATATCAATATAATATAAACAATGTTGCGGTTATATTGTTATTATTTTATATTGTTACAAAAAATATATAGTCGCTTTTGATTTTTAAAATGCCAGAGTTTTGTCAACAAAAAATAAATAAAGTTTTTCTGACACAAAACGTGTTAACAGTTAATTGTAGCCGGCAGTCTAGCTTTAAAAGTATACGCCAATATATGTTGGTCCTTCGAGCCTTCTAGCAGTGGAATAAGCAAAAATTTCTCAGAACAAGATACTTCAATTGCCGTATTGAAGAATCCATTGTTCAGAAATGTCTTTGCCCGAAAATTCACTGAGAAAATCTTCAAGAGCCAATATAGGAAAGACCCCAGTTCGATACAGTCCAAGCAGCCCAATCAAGTTATTTGAAGAAAACAAGAAAGAAATAGTTCAACATAGATCTGACAAAACGTCCAAAAAGTCAAATAAAACGTCACAAAGATCTGAAGGAATTCTTTCTACTATCTCAAAGAAAACTTCAAGTAACCGCAAAATCAAAGAAATTGAACTAGAAAAATTGAAATGCATTAATAAATTAGAATTAGAACAAGAAAGAATTAAACGAAAGATTGCATTCATCGAAGCACAGGCGTTGTTAGAAAAGGAAAAAATTCTGGAAAATGAAAGTGAACTAAGTAGAAAACAAAAAGTATGTAATTTATCTCATGCAAGTGTTAAAAGCGATGTATCTTATGCAGGTAAAGTTACATCTTGGTTACAAAAAAGCAATGCCTCATTTCAAAAAGGTAAGGAAAATAATGTCAATGTAATAGAACCAAATCGTCATATATGCTCAAATGATATATCGGAAACCATGATAAAGCAGTTTACATTTGCTACTGAAACAATGACGGAAGTTCTCAAATCTTTTTCTGCCGATAAACGCTACGAGTCAAATGATGAAAACAGGAACGCATTTCCGAAAATAATGGGAAAAGAATTGCCAACATTTAGCGGAAACGTAGAAGATTGGCCAATGTTTATAGCTCTTTATAGAAGATCTTCAGAATTATGCCACTTTACTGATGAAGAAAACATTATTCGTTTGCAAAAGTCACTCAAAGATGAAGCTTTAGACAGTGTCAGATCGTTATTCATTTTACCCAAAAATTTGCCAACAGTAATTCAAATCCTCGAAACAAGGTTTGGTAGACCAGAATTTATAATAGAATCGATGATAAACAAAGTAAAGTCCATTGTGCAAGTAAATAATCATATACCACTTTCAATTATCAAATTTTCAAACATCATTCAAAATATGACAGCGATAGCATCATCAATGGAAATGGAAGCATATCTTATCAACCCACAACTCCTTAATCAACTAGTTTCAAAACTGCCTGTGAATCTCCAGTATCAGTGGGCAAGAGAAGTTCTGCAGAAGAAATTTGCGCCGCCATCCCTGTTACATTTTTCAGACTGGCTTCAAGGGGAATCAGCAGTTGCTCATCTTCTGTGCAAGCCACCAACCACAAGCGTTGACCAAGATAGATCCAGAAGACAAAAATATCCTGTTTTCACCAGCACAGAAAAAGGAAATGAGGTAAAAGAATGCATCTTCTGTTGAAAACCGAATCACTCAATTTTCAAATGCAAGAAATTCACATCCCTCAATGTAATCAAGAGGTGGGAATGAGTGAAAGAGAATAAAAAATGCTTCTTCTGTCTGGTCTCAACACACCGTATTCTTTATTGTAAAAAAAAAAGAAATGTGGAATTCAAAATTGCCAGAAATTCCATAACAGACGAGTGAGAACGCCTTTCAAATACAAAGTTTTCATCAGGATGAAGCAATGTCATCGACAAGTCCCGAAGGAAATGCAAGTACTCTACATGCGGATTTAAAATTGAAAACAGTAATTCTTCGAGTAGCGCCAATTACTATTGTTGGCAAAAATAAAAGCGTTGAAACGTATGCATTGTTTGATGAAGGAAGCACTGTTATTTTGATTGATTGCAAACTGGCAGATGAAGTTGGAGCAGAAGGTGAAGTAAATCCGCTCACCATGTATTGGACCAATTGCAGCAGCTACAGGGATAATTTTTCAAGAAAAGTTACTCTCAAAATTAAAGGTACCCTAACGATGATATTTACGAACTATCTAATGTGCGAACTGTCTCAAATCTCAAGCTACCTCAACAAAGTATGAACATCAAGAATATGTCACAGAAATGGAAGCATTTAATGAATATCCCGGTTCAAGAACTAAAAAATGTCGAACCTCGTGTATTGATTGGTCAAGATAATATCGATCTTACCATAGCTCGAGAAGTCGTTCAGCGTGCACCAAATGCGCCAATAGCTTCTCGAACTAAACTTGGTTGGGTAATTCAAGGAAATTCAACAATATTTAGAGATCGTATTGATTCCGAATTCACATTTTTTACTACAATAGACAAAGAAACTGCAGAACTTGAAAATTTGGAATCTGTATTTATGGATAATCTGGGTGTTGAGAATTCTTACGAGACGAAATTGGCTCCAGATGATTAAAGAGGACTTGAAATAATGGAAAGAACGTGTCGTCGTCTTGATAATGGTTCTTGGGAAATCGGATTGCTGTGGAAAACTGAGAACGCAGTATTGCCTGATAGCAAGAGCGCTGCGCTTCGAAGACTTTACAGCATGAAGAGAAATATGGACACCAATCCTATCTCGGCAAGTAAATACTGCAAACAAGTAGAAGACTTTCTTAAGAAAGGTTATGCAAGAAAACTTTCCCCAGAAGAAACAAAGAAAAAGACACCGAGAACCTGGTACCTTCCCCACTTCGCTGTAAAGCATCCCAACAAACCTGATAAGTTCAGGTTCGTATTTGATGCAAAATCTAAATCAAATGGAGTTTCTTTCAATGATAATTTCTTAAGAGGTTCTGATCTTCTAAATTCTTTATTAAATGTTCTCTTCAAATTCCTACAGTATCCCATTGCTGTGTCTGGAGACATTCAGGAGATGTTTTTACTAGTTCGCATTAGGCCTGAGGATCAGGAAACTCAGCGTTTTTTGTGGCGAGGTAGAGATCGAAAGTCTCCTCCTGAAGTATATAAGATTAAAGTGATGATTTTTGGTTCCATATGTTCACCAAGCTGTGCCATATATGCCATTAGAAGAAATGCCAATGAATATGCTATACAATTTCCTGAGGATGTCAAAGCAATCCATAAACATCACTATATGGACGATTATCTGGACAGTTTTCTGAACGAATAGCAAGCTATCAAAGTCGTTAAAGAAGTGATATAGTCCAGTCGTTGAAGGTAAAAATATGCTATTACCTCAGAATTCCTTGAACCTTGACCGATTGACTTGAAATTTGGTGAGTGGTTAGTGGATGGCTCAAGGAGCAAAAGTGACATAGCGCCGATGTGCGCTTTTACCCTGAGAGTGGATGCCACCCCTTTTCGAGGTTGGAAATGTGTTCACTCAAAATAACCCCGAAAATGGATAGAGGGACAAATTTTAAGTAAAAAATGTTCTGTATAGTTTTTTAGATAGATCGATATTTTTCGAGCTATTCGCGATTAAAAACTTAGATTTTTCGTGATGAAAATGTATGTTTTTGGACGGTTTTTCGCGAATAAGTCGAAAATTTTGGGTTCTATCAAATAAGTTGCAATAACCAAAATTAAAGCTTAGAAAACAGGAAAGAGATTGGTTGTTTTATGAATGCTCTAGATCCAAAATAAAAGAAGTTATGGCTCGTTGAAGAAGATTTTTTTTGCAACAATGTGCGGGCCACCCCTATCGAGCCCTTCAACCCTTTACTTTTTGAATATGCAAAGTCTGAGTACGTCGAAAAGCTTTTGAATTACATGAGTAATATTAAAATAAAGTAATTTGTAAAGGGATAATAGTCAATATCAATTCTGGTGGAATGGCTGGGGTTTTAGCGCTCATTTTTTTTCAAAAATTCGAGTGGCTCCCAGTTTTTGTATCGTAACTCGCTTAATTATGATGCAATCAACTTTTAACAGTGCTCATTTTAAAGGTCTTTTCAATCACTACAAAAAATGTTCTATAAGTTTTTCCCGAAATATGCATCGGTTTTTCGTTAATTAACGTTGATTACATCGAAGCAAGTTGTTGCAAAAAAAATCTTTTTCAACGAACCATAACTTCTTTTATTTTGGAGCTAGAGCATTCATAAAACAAGCAATCTCTTTGCTATTTTCTAAGCTTCATTTTTTGTTATTGCAACTTATTTGATAGAACGCGAAGTTTTCGACTTATTCGCGAAAAACCGTCCAAAAACATGCAGTTTCATCACGAAAAATCTAAGTTTTCAATCGCGAATAGCTCGAAAAATATCAATCTATCGAAACAACTATATAGCATATATTTTTTACTTAGAATTTGTCCCTCTATCTATTTCCGGGGTTATTTTGAGTTAACACATTTCCACCTTCGAGAAGGGATGGCATCCACTCTCAGGGTAAAAGCGCACATCGGCGCTATGTCACTTTTGCTCCTTGAGCCATCCTCTAACCACTCACCAAATTTCACGTCAATCGGTCAAGGTTCAAAGAATTCGGAGCGGAAAACCTTCAACGACTGGACTAATAGAGGTACATGCATTTGGTGGTTTCAAGATACGAAACTGGATTACAAATTCGATGCATCTGCTAGAAGGGATTGCACCTGAACTACGTGCAAAAAGTAAAACGTCGCTCAATATAGAACAATCAACAATTGAAAGAGTATTAGGGCTTCTATGGAATCCTAAAGATGATACTCTTAGCTTTTCTATCCGTTTCACGGAAAAAATTGGCAATATACTTAATCACGCCGCAATGCCAACTAAAAAAGAAAAGTTTTGAGAATTGTTATGTCTATATATGACCCGCTTGGAATGTTAGCTGCTTTTACAATCCAAGGAAGAATTCTGCTTCAAGAAATTTGGAGAAATTAGACTGGAATGAAAAATTGTCTCCTAAATTATTTGATAAATGGAAAATTTGGATAGCTGACATGAAGAAGTTAACTGATCTTAAGGTACCTCGATGGTATGGACTGAACAACAATACACTTGACGTGCAATTGCACGTTTTTTGTGATGGTAGCCAGAAAGGGTATGCAGCAGCGGCATACTTTAGAGTCAAAATATGTGAACAAAATTTTGCGACTCTTGTTCTGGCCAAATCTCGGGTAACAGCACTCAAACCCATGACTGTACCACGGATTGAATTACAGGCTGCTCTTCTTGGTGCAAATTTGACAAGAACTATTTTAACAGGTCATACAATTGATATTAGTAAAACATGCTTATGGTGTGATTCAAAAATTGTTCTAAGCTGGATAAATTCAAACCCTAAAACTTTCAAAACTTTTGTTGCAAACAGAGTTTCCCAAATTCTTGAGTTAACTTCTGCAGAAAATTGGTACTGGTTATCTACTAAGTTAAATATTGCTGACGAAGCCACTAGAGGATTATGGAACATGGATAAGCACGATGAATGGTTCAATGGACTACGATTTCTTCGAGAAAATGAACAAAATTGGCAAATTGAAAGTACTTTGGAGAAATTTGAAGATGAGAAGAAAAAAGTCTACTTTGTTGGCGTTCATACAGCATATCAAAATATATTTAGTTTTTCCAGGATTTCAATTTTACTGAATTGGTACGTGCAGTTGCATGGTTTTTCAGATCAGTCGAAATTTTCAAGAAAAAAATAGGCGTTGAACATCTTCAATTTTATTCGCAAGAGCTTCATGTCAGGGAAATTGAAAATGCCAAAAAAACCCTGTTCAAACGAGCTCAAAACGAAAGCTTTCCTGAAGAAGTCAACAGACTTGCAGGGCAACAAACCAAAATGAAAATAAAAAGCAAATTATTCAATTTGAGTCCGTTTCTTGACAAAGATGGCATTTTAAGAGTACAAGGAAGACTAAATAATGCTCATAACTTGAGTCTCTTGGCAAAATTTCCAATTATTCTAGACTCGAAGCATTTATTGACAAAATTGATAATAAGACATTATCATGCATTAAACAATCATCAGGGAAGGGAAGTTGTTTTGAACGAAATAAGGCAGAAATTTTGGATTTTAAATGCGAGAACCGTTATACGAAATTTTCAGCGAGCTTGTGTTATTTGCAGAAAAAATAATGCAAAACTGGAAATTCAAATTATGGGGGATTTGCCAGAAGCGCGAGTTATATCTCAAGTCCGAGCGTTTGTGGTTTCTGGGATGGATTATTTTGGTCCTATGAACGTCACAATTGGTCGAAGACAGGAGAAGCGATATGGGGTATTATTTACATGTATGGCAACGCGAGCGGTGCACTTGGAAATAGCTTCATCTCTCACAACAGATTCAGCAATTATGGCTATTAGACGTTTTATTTGTAGAAGGGGATATCCAACCGAAATATATTCTGACAATGGTACAAATCTACGGGGTGCAGAAAAGGAACTACGTATAGCATTGCAAGAGAAGTTGAATGTTCAAGAAATTAAAAATTTTTGTTCTATTCGTAAGATACAATGGTATTTTAATCCACCAGCAGCAGCACATATGGGAGGAGTGTGGGAAAGAATGGTACGATCGGTCAAAAAAACTTTAAAAATAATTTTAAAGGAACAATGCCCCAAAGAAGAAGTTCTCATTGCCCTTTTTGCAGAGGCAGAATACTCCGTTAACCGCCATCCTTTAACTTATGTATCTAGCGATACTCAAGATGTAGAAAGTTTGACTCCTAATCATTTTTTGATTGGAAAGTCATGTGGAGCTCCTAGCCCTGGAATTTTTTCTGACAGCGAGTTCATTCATAGGAAACAATGGCCAATTTCACAGCGTCTTGCAGACCATTTTTGGAAGCGATGGTTGCACGAATATGTGCCAACCTTAGTCAGAAGAGGAAAATGGCAAAATAAAAAAAGGAATATTTCAGAAGGGGATATAGTAATTTTAGCAGATGAAACAAGCCCTAGAAATTCATGGCCTAAAGGCAGAGTGCTACGAACTCATCCAGGAAAAGATGGATATGTTCGAGTTGTAGATCTTAAAACAATATTTGGAGTTTATAGAAGGCCTATCTCAAAATTAGTATTGTTGAAAAGTGCTGAATGAAGGGAGTTTGAAGGAATTTCGTTTCCTTATTTTGAAGGCTGGGAGAATGTTGCGGATATATTGTTATTATTTTATATTGTTAGAAAAAACATATAGTCGCTTTTGATTTTTAAAATGCCAGAGTTTTGTCAACAAAAAATAAATAAAGTTATTCTGACACAAAACGTGTTAACAGTTAATTGTAGCCGGCAGTCTAGCTTTAAAAGTATACGCCAATACACTTGCTTTAATTTTTATGTTTATTACCAATTCCATTCCGTTATCAATTTCATATCTCGAAACCTACTTTATTCTTTCTAACAATTTTCTCTTCTTTCGTCCTTCGCCCTGTAATGATACTTTCCTGGAGGGTGTGTTCTCGGGAATTCTAAAAACAAGTGACCCAGCCATTTGTTCTTTGTGCTATAACGTTAATTTATGACATCTTTTGTTGTTCGTACTTTTATAGTAATTTCAGATTTGTTCTCCGTTTATAGAATTTATTATTATTTTTTCCTTTGTAGATTTTCTTTTGGGTGTGTTACCCACATATCTCCATTGTCTCGATTTTTTTGGAAACATAGTAATGAGTGTAACAAGAACACACTATAGGAGATAGATAAAAATAAATTAAAAACGGCACAAAATAATAAACGATTCATGTTATTAAAACATGTAAACACAAAATTAATGAAACAACTATTAACAAAAAAAAAACTATATTAAATGTTCAAATAAACCCCCTTCCTCTGCTAAACAATATCCTAACCTGTTGTAAAAACGTCGTGTTCTATCTAACATTTCAGGAGTAATGGTAGAAAAGGCATCAATAACGTTTTGACGCAATTCATCTAGATCGTTGGCCCTCACACCATTGTAAATTATTTCTTATATGTAGCCCCATCCAAAAACATTTTCCTCGTGTGTAATTAAACGATTGGAAAACGTATTATTCAGGTATTCTTGTACCACATTTGTATTATGAGCGGGACAGCCATATTTCTGGTACCAAATTTGTTGAAAATCAACAGGAAGTTGCTGCAGCTCAGCTATTATTTGGTTTTGCAACATATTCAAATATTTGGCTGCGTTCAAATTACTTTCAACAAAAAACGGGCCAACAACATTGTCATTTAAAATCCCCGCCCAAAAATTCAGCTTCTGAGGACATTGGGTTCTATAATCTATTCGAATGTGTGGGTTTTCACGAGACCAAAATTTAACAACGGACGGATTATATCTACCAAGTAATGGAAATGATGATTCGTTTGTAAAACAAATCATTTGAATAAAATTATCGTCATTATTGCCCTCTCCATAATATCTTCGCAGAACGTCATTCTTCTTGCTTTATCTTCTGGAATCTGTTGATTGGTAGCTATTTTATAAGAATGATATCCTTCTTTTTGTAAAATTCTTTGGACGGTGTACCTTTTGGTATCTATTCCTCAGCAACTTGTCAGCAAGATTTAGAAGAATCTAGCTCCACACTTGCGCAAACCATCAACTTACGTTCTTTCTTTCAGCATTGATGCGATTGCCGTTGTTTGGTTGACATTTTCTGAACTTTGCAATATATTCTTTTATTCAAAATGTTCCAAATATAACTTCTACTTAAGTAATAATTCGTGAATTAAAGCAAAACTAGGCAGAATTTTACTTTTTCCGTTGCTCACCCTGTATAGTGTAATGGTATATTGTTTACAGAAATTGTGGTTGCTTTGCTAACACTCGAACATGAAGTAAAGATTCAAATAAGCCCATAATTGGTATTATATTTAGTGCAACCATAAGTAACAGCTAAACATTGGTAAAAATACAACAAATTATTAGCTACAACTGTAATTTAGGGCAGGGTTGTGTTCAGCTCATTATAGCAGATGAATCTAATTTATTGTGACTGACAGATTAAATATTCTAACGTCAGGACAGGAACATGATTTTGCTTAAATACAGAGGCGTTTCGAGGCTTTATGCAGGTGTATGCAGCGTTAGTAGTAAAATTATAATGTCAACAATCGGTAATGCAGCTGAAGGGGAAGGAAACGGTGTAAGGTCGTACAGAATGCAAAGAGCATTGAAAAGCTGAGAAGTGAAAATAACAACAGTACTAAATAAACTTGTGGACCAATGTAATTAAAAAATAAAGTAAAAATACAAACAAAGTGAGGTTAGTGCGCTCGAATAATTGTCATATAGCCTATACAAAAACATTTTAGTTATTAGGAAAATATTGTACAAACATACGTTAAAACAATTGTTAACTTGTTGCTATGACACCTAGATATTCTATTGTCATTGTTTATTAGGAAAGCCAAGCAAGAAGCTGTTTGTAAAGATTAGCTCGCAAAGGTTTATTGATATTGTGTATTAAAAGTTAATATTTGAGTCTAGTTTTGGGTTTTATTTAATCACCAGTGTGCAGAGTATATTTCTACGAATTTTCACGAAGTTATAAAGTGCCAGCCCACAGGAAATTGAGTAGGAAGCTGCGCCCACTTGAATACAACTTAAGGGCCAGTTTTCGTCAAGTGTTAAGGCAGCAACCAGCTGAAAATAGTGTGCAGCGTGTAGATAGGAATTTCCTTGTGGCCTACAAGCAGACAGCAGCAGCCGGGAGCATTCCAGAAAAGAATTACGAAGATGGCGTCACTAGGAAGTGTAATCCAGGGAGAAGTTCCACATTGCGGGATCGATTTGAATACCAAGGGAGCTTCGAAAGGCCTGCAGCAGTGTGGTCCGGCTGGGGCATTCACCGTTCGAGGTATAGGGACAAGCAGCGGCCGCTAGGGTTTTTCCAAAAAGAAATTGTCGCCGCAGCGTCCTTTAGAAGCGGAGAAAAGCGGAAACGAGTTGGCCATCAACAAAACAATTGCAGCTCCACTTCTTCTGTGACGTCGATAAAGGAAAGAAAAACAGGTTAGCCATACTACTTGATTTAAATTACATTGATATTTATTACCTGGGTTAGATTTGTTAATTGTTGGTAGATTTGGGATCATTTGCGCTGAATTTTTGGGATCTTCGACAGCTCTGCTTTGTCTTCAATTTTATAGGTTATCTGCGACTTGGTTAAAATGTGCATTTGCTATACAATAGCAAAGGTTATACTCAAGAATTAAAGTTATACTGTGTGTTACAACCTAACCCTGAGATATCCGAATTCTCAAATAATGGCCGGTGCATAAATTTAAAATTAGTTGTCAATGAGTAAAATATAAAAAAGGCAAAATACCATTTATTTATTCCAATTAATACAAACAGGCATCATTTTAATAAGCCCAGAGAAGCAACACAATAATTCTTTTTACAAAACTAGTATTTGTTATGATAAACCCAGATTTATTTATTTATTATTACAAACGTTTATCACCAATTAGAGTGGGCTATCAGTACAATATATTTTACCGAAGTTCTCTCGGTGCATGCCTGCAAGGCGTATAATCCTCATTAAAAATATCGTCTTCCTCCAATAACATTTTTAAGTAATACCACCAAGAGGCAGGCATGCAGACAGACAAACAGACAAACAGACAGACAGACAGACACACAGAGAGACAGACAAACAGACAAACAGTCAGACAGACACACAGAGAGACAGACAAACAGACAGATAAAATTAAGAAAACCGGTTTTTTGTAATCTAGGGACGTATTTTTTCTCGATAGCAATACATCATTTATCTTTTAGGCGAGAAAGGTAAATAGAATAGGGGAGGGGTTCAAACAGTTTAAATAGAATATTGGAGATAAAGTTGTGGCTTGGCCGAATTGAATAGAACAGAAAATAAATACTTGAAAAGACTAGCAGCTTTAAATATTGGCATAATGAAAAGTATAAAGAGCATAATATGCTAGTGTCACCTAAACAGAAATGAATAAGACAAAGCCTGAAACATAAAGTCGAACACTAACTCATTACAAAAAACGTGATAGACCACAATATAAATAGAAAGATGATAGGGCAATAATACGACGAGCAAGATCAACAGGATGGCGACATCCAATATAAACGAGAATATAGACTGGGATGCGAATTGAAACTGGGGGTCACTGTACCGGCTAGTACAACCTTAAACAAACGTGTACGCAAGTTGGCGTTTTGGAACAATTTCGTGCATGTGCATCGGAAAATAAGTGCTGCTGGCAATTGGAGTTTAGAGTTTCTCTAACAGCAACTGACGCTAAAACAGCGCACCCAATTTCCTGCAATGCTGCAACATGAACTACTTGTAGTTTCGAATTTCATACAGCTGCCGCAAAACTTTATATAGGCAGGATAATTGGCACAAACCTGGTAACTAATTCAGACTGATTTACACCGAAGCTGCTAGTGCTGCGCCCCACAAAATTGTATTAAATGAATTGACACGAATCTAGCAAAAGTTTGAATGTGCTAACTTGGGAGCAGGCTGCACACCAGAACCAAGCTAGACATGAAGACACGTTCTGAGTATAATTCGAGAAGGGGCATTTCAAGAAAGGCAACAATTTATGAAATAATTTAAGCATCTTCTCTTGACTGGAAAAGGGAAATATCAAGACAACATTACTATTGTAACTTTATCGGCTTCAACAAAAGAATACAGGAAAGAGGGGAAACAAAAGATTATCATTTTTAGTTACTCGATTATTATTCGAATGTTATATATTTTACTTAACCTTTTTGATACTTTTAGCTCTTTGCGGTTACCTACTCAAAAGCACATGACAATTATTGCAGTTGCCCAACCTATACTACTTAGAAACTATTGTCAGCACTTCCATTTATGCAAATAGACGAGCCACTTTCAACACAGGACTCTGCACGGAATTAGCATACGTATGCATACTACTTACTTTGATAAAACTCGTTTATTTTTCAATTTGAATTCGAAGAGGAGTCAGATGGATCCCAATATCTTCGCGGAGTGTAACTTCGCTAGCGGAGACAGTTGTAGCGATATATTTTCATTGCATTACTAGGAGAAGTTTCTAAAAACCGACTAAGAAAAATTATGTGTTTTTTATGGAAAAAGTTGCCACAGCGTTGCCACAGGAAAATAAAAGCGAATTCTGGAGTCGCATGAACTTGCAACTACACGTTTTATACAGAAGAGTATTCTGAGAGGCAACGAAATGTGTTTTACTTCAAACATGTACATTTAAGTAAAGTGTGCTTGATTTAAGTAAAACTGATTTTTTACTTGTACCTATTCCGCTAGCAGTGTAGACGTACTACGAAGAAATAGGTTTTCGAAACTACCAACTATTAAGGCATTCTGATATTGACTTACTGCTATTTAATTCCTTCGTTTATTTATATAAAATGGATGTTCCGTTCTATGAAAACGCTCTTTCTGGTGGTAACATTATGTTTTTCTGATAATGAACGGAAACATACCACCCACTAGCTGCGGAAAATCGATCAGGGTTAACTTTTAACTTCCACTTGGTACGTTCCGTAGTGATTCCTTGAGGCGGCGAAACACTAATAAGTGACTCAATCGTAGCAAAAGAGAATAGGTACAATACGAGTGGAACCAAGATCGTGTAATGATAATGATTCCTACCTCAGAGGTAATAACAAGGGGTGTAAATAAACAATTAATAATAATTACTAGTACAAATAAACTCTCAAAAAGGCTTAATGCTATTTCCAAATACCACAAAGTAAATAACACAGATCATGAAGCAATGGCTTACATCTAACGCTCCCGCTACGATTCTTACTCAAAAGTATACAGAAGCAATCGTTGCTGAGCAAAGAGCCCGAAAATTCTCGCATTAAGTGGTAGTGCCAACCAAATATTTAAAATCGTGTAATGTGGAACTAATAACATTCACTGGGTGATTAACATGTTTTACACCTTCCCAAATACAGACTGTTTTTTTATAACCGGGATTATTTGTTCGGGTACCTGCTTATTCCCACGCGCCACGAAATATTTCTAATTTCTGGGATAGCAAACTCGCACGTAATGTTGACGAAGAATGCACGGAATATTATCAACTTTAAAAAATGTGGGCAGGTTGCTTTTTGGTTTTAGCCATTCAGCGACTCTAGCTGACAACTGTTATTTTTCAGCAGAAAGAAAAGCACCGGAATTTGATCTGTAAACTAAAAAATTCAAAAGGGTGAAGCCTAGGTAGATACACTCCATACAATAGGATGTGACGAATATAAATGAAATAATATAAATCCAAATCTCTAAACCACATTAGGTGAAGCCGCCAATAATGTCACACCGAAGTAGCTTTTAAAATTGTTTAACAGGCTAATCTCAGTGATACAATAAAAACACTGCTCGAAGTACCTCTCAGCGATGGTTCGGTTACTTGAAGATCTCCAGCAGAAACAAGCACAGGTCCTGATGTTGCCTAATTAAACGCCCACAGTGCTGCTGTTTCTATCGAATAATTGTCCTGGACGTAGGTCAATGCATACAGCTACAGGATTCGCACAGCAACTTCTGATCTCACCAAACCAGGCCCGGACTCCGAATTTGCCACTCAAGCTTGCGCCAGAAGAAAAGGCAAAACAATCAAGTAGTGAATGTACACAATACAAGAATGATTACCAGAACTGTAACACCCGGATAAGTTAATAAACTTCAACCTCCTCGCCCACACCGCACATGGTTTTAGGCTATTGAGCGTTCAATAATCATCTGGGACTTGCCCCCTCAATATTGCACCGCGATACGAACCATTTAAACTGGTAACAACTAAGAAAAGCACGTGCTTTCCACGCATAAGAACGCCCTAAGAAATGTGTCCCACTCACACACTCATCAATGTTTGCAAACCTGCAGGAATTTTTTTTCTATAATTCATTAAAATGGCATCACGGTAATGATATAAATGGATGGAGGTAGATCCATGGGTGAGTAAAAGTCTGCTGTTTTAACAGTAGATAAGCCATTGTACTTACTACCCCCGGCTGTGATATTTATATAAAAATTCAACTATCATGAATCACAGATAACTTACTAACGAATTTGATATATGTTTTACAAAAAAATCCTTTCGAAAGCATATTGTCTCAAATCCTAACGCCATATAAATTCATATACAGTGAGCATGGGAAGTAAAAATTCCGAGATACCCTGGCTGCTTTTAGCAATCCTATCAGTTGCCTTTGAACAATCCTTGCCAGATCTAAATCCGACGCTATTGCACTCAAATCCTACACGGAGGATAATGGAAATAGTGTTTTCCTCCAAACCATCGAAGGCAATGAAAAACCTATAGTAAACCTCTTAATGCGACTCCTTCCCCAGGATATCCATTTTGCAAAAAAAAAGCTATTACGATAAGACAAATCTAACAATGAGGTTACAAACTTTGACGAACAACTGCGAGTAGTATTGAAAGTACCGAAAATCAATGAGATTAACATGAAGGCAGAATGTGTTGTATAGAAGGTATGGCTGCTGACATTAGTCTGGGAGTTCGAAATGAAAGAGAAGAAGTTTTTATTCAATTCTTCATGAAACAATACGATAAAGGTAGTGAGAAGTCAGATTGACTGTGTTATAAGCAATAAACTATACCAGAACAATATAAACCGGGGTCCACAACCCAGTAACTGCCAATTTTATTTTTAAAAACAAACTAACATTAAAGACTTGAGACGAGAAGAAAAACGAGAAGAAATGAGGACCGAACTCCGAGGAAGCGATCTTACAGAAAAATTTTGCATTGTTAAGGTTTTGAAATAACAATACCAAATACAACAGCAAAGATTATGCGGTATGATAAAAAACAAGCTAAAATAATACTGTATGAATCACTATATGCTAAGAACAACCAAATGCGCAGTTAGAAACCGCAATAAGATACACAGACCTATAAGACGTATGCAAAGTTTGACAGGAATATATCGAAGAAGCCTTTATAGATAACCGCGCTTTCTTAGGCAAGTAACACATTATCAGGTCATATATAGCTCACTCTGAAGTAGAACATTATAAACACCTTCAAAAATGGAAAAAAACTAAGCACGACTCTTAAGGATTGAGTTTAATTCTATCAAGGAAATCGGAAAACGAAAAAGATCAAGTCGAAAACAATACTCTTGAATGTGTACCTAATATTGGAAAGTGAAGTTACAAACGTCGAGACTAGTCGAACCCACATACTAAGTTTATTGTAGCAGATGAACTTCTGCACCGTGGAAAGCGTATGGTGCGAGAAGAAGAAGAAGATTTACTTACAATTCATAAACAGTGACCCAAATTCAGTACATTTTATGTTTAACTATTACTTAACTACCCTAAATCAAAATTTTTAGTACACTTTGAATCATATCTGTTTCTATAAATATTAGAAATATATAAATATTATATTTTAACATTTTGACACAGACTGACGCAAAACCTAACCTGCTAACCTGGAATTTTACATAGACTTACAGTGTCACCAACAATACATTTCAGTATTGCCAGTGTTCATGTTGAATAAATGTTGATAAAATGCTACTGTTCTGTTATTTCTTAACGACCTAGGCATTTAACCGCCCTGGCTGTTATGGGGAACTTTTCAGTCAGGTTGACAGTTCGGTTATTGAAAAATAACAAGTCGGTGTTATGAAAAAGTATTAAATGCGTATATCTCAAAGGACAATAAAAGAAACATCCTATTAATTATTTAATAATAAAAATTGTTATAAATTTACTTGGTATTGAGAATTCTGTTAATAATCCAATTTCTATTAAACTCATTTACTTCCACTAAAGCTAACATTAAAAAATTTCCAAGTATACTGCTTTTTTGAGTGAAGAATATTAAATATTAATTCATGTATATCCTAGGCATAAACCAAATTTAGGCAAACGATTATCCGCCTAAATGACAGTCATATAACAAAATTGGACAAAGATGATGTCTCCTTCTAACTTAGTAAGGTTAGTTGAGTTTTTTTTTTCACTTCAGTGATAGGCCTAGTTGCTTATCGTGATTGCAAACAATTTCTGAAAAAGTGTCGATGATATATTGCATTAACTAATTTAGAAAATATCTTTCTAACGAATAATGCTCGAACATTTCAATTCATTTACATAATCATTGCCATTAAAAGGATTATTGACGCACAACTTTGCATTTGATATCGATTATTTTAACGCGGAAAAGTCCTACAGCCAATTTGCTTAATGCTTGATGCACCTTAATGGAACTTCTATGTTCAAATTAAGCAAGCTATTTCGTACGTGACACCGTTTGACAAATTATGAATGGTATATTGCTTTGCGAATAAAAAGCCCTGCTGTTAAATTACTTCTTGCAAAGTGCCATGGAACAAGAATTTCTACTGCAGTTCTAGAGTACCGGCAGTTGACGTGCGTATAACTTGGAATTGTTCTATTCATTAAGCAAACATGTGCAATAATTGGCTTCAAACACAAAATATGTAGTGTATTTCAGCAATGCCTGTACAATGGACAATGCGACAACAAGTGGCTGTTAGCCAAAGGTATTTGAGTCAAAGAATACCATTCACCAGAAGAAATGTTTAAACTGATTATGTATAGCAATTTTCAAAAGAAGTGGAGGGTCTAACGCAAAACAAGACAAAAGTATACAAAACACGGGTAAAAACAGATCGAAGAGAAGAATATGTATAGCTTTCAGGACAGGTGCAACATAAAAGATAAGAAAGACCCACACTGGAGAAAATAGTGGACAGGTATAAATAACATGATAGTCCACAATAAATCAGCAAAAGCTAGGAAAATTATCAAGGAAATGAGGAATAGTAAAACTACAAGAACAACAATGCAAGATAATGGAAGAAAACGTCCAAAAGCGTTCAGAAAGCAAAGGATAATAAAGCACCAAGACCAGGAACATAGGAATGGGCTCTTTAAATATGGAGGAAAGAGAATGAGAAAAGAATATTTTAAAAAATATAAGAAGAAAATTATATTCTTCAAAAATGGAACGAATAATACATCAGCTTTATCAACAAACAGAGAGATAGAGAAGTCTTTTTCATCCTCTCCATACTTAAACTGTTTTGCAATATCATGAAAAGTAAAATACAAAAAAAGAAGAAGTCTACTTTAATGAAGGCAAAGTAGCTTCCGGAAAGAAAAAAACGTGCTTCGATAACATCGTAGGTGTAAAACGCAGCAATTCTCATGTCTAAATGTTTGGTAAAAGTGGTTAAACTTAATAAGAAGATCATATGTCAACAATCAAAATCAAAACATGAAATTAAACGATGAAACCAAAAAACATCAAAAAGATTGAAACAAGACAGCAGTCGGCCACCTTCAGTTTTTAATATGTATGCAAGCCTTAGCAACGTAACATCAAGAATGTGCAGGAATAGGAGTAAGACTTGACAATGCGTAACAATCATTGATGATCAGATTGTATTCGAGCAGGATGAGGAAGATGTGGAATATATGCTGAGAGAAGTGGGAGCTAAAAATCAACTTTCAAAGCTCATAAAACACGTGCACTTGAGGGGCTATGCACAACCAAGATCCGTAAATATAGCGAGCCTGCAAATGTATGTCATCTGAATAACTGCCATTTTTGTGGCCACTGGCAATGAATTCGTGGAAAAGCTGTAGCGATTAGACTGAGAAAGGTCACAGCTTGTCAGCTAAAAGGTTGAAGTTAGAGGGTTTGAAAATGCAACTGTGTGCATTTTTGAACTGCACTAACCATTCAGGACGTGGTTTTCGTCGTTTTTACCTTTTTGCTAACCAAAAAAGAAGAAAAATGTGGCTAAGTTTCTAGAAACGACTACAAATACAACAGATAACTGTGAAAAGAATATATCCACAAAAACAGCCATGAAAAATCTCGAAACTAGAGCTTTATGGTCTAACATGGAACAAGAACCTCAGTCGACACACCAAAAGCATAATTTCTATAGAATAGTTGAAAACATTCTACAATCTGCGGCCATTAATGACAACTGAATGAGAAATAGAAGTGAGGTGAATTACATAAGAAAATTTCTGGAGGTCACGAAATGCGGAATCGAATGCGAAAACGGGATAACTGACCACAGAACGTGAAAGAATGCAATGGTATGAACATGTGAAAAAACACAGATTACTCAAGAACTAGACCAAATCCGCTCCAATAGATTAAAGGAAGAACATCGCCCAACTTTAAGTTGAGAGTTGTTAGGTCCGATTGAAAACTGACGCCCCACTATGCACGAAGATGAAGGAATCGAAAGTCGTCGAGTTCATCGCGCCACGTTAGCGTCAATCAGAAAGATTGTGCGTGGTGCGAGCGTTGTCGTTCCTCGATATACATGTTTTGGAAAGTAAATTACAACTTTTTTCGAATATTCCCAGCTCTCAAAACGCAAATTGTGAATCTGATATTTTTAGTAGATCTAGTGTGAATCTGGCGGAATTTAATCTGGATTCCCCAATGCGATATCATTAAAAATATCTTCGTGTCGTTTCGCCAACAACTTTTTCCCTAACACTCTGTATATCTACTCCATGGAAATCACCGTCTTATACCCCGACGCTGGTCTAGAGATATCTCTCGTTATCGATGTGTAGATCAACGCCGATGGCTCGTAGTAAATCTTTGATTTGCCGTTGTATATCTACTATTCAACAAGCCGACGTAGCTCTGAAAGATCTTTTGTTATATATAATTCTACCCGTCTACAATCTTGAAGCTACCCGCTTGCAACGAAGAATGGCGAAGAGCGGCTCTTACCTGTTGGCAAAGGTTGTACTGGGTATTGTATATAATTTCTCGGCCGTCTTTGAGTGTGTACGCATGCGAATTTTGCTCTGTAGTTTATTATATATATATATATTACAATATAAGTGCGTGCGGTATAAATTAATCCTACATAAAATGTCTTTGTGTAACGTCTGTGATGAGAAGTTGCCACTGGAGCCTGATTTTGTGCATTGTGAAGGCTATAACAGTAATATTCTTTACTTATGCAGTGGTGTGCGAGAAACCTCCTTTCGCAAACTTAGCATTGAGGCGAAATTAGCGTGGAGATCTGGAAAGTGTAAAACGAAGGCATGTGCTGGCATTGATACTCAGTCGCACATACAAACTTCGGGAACTGTCACTGCAGATATGTTGTCAATCATAACACGTGCGGTGAAGGAGGCAGTTAAAGAAGAGAACAAGTTGCTGTCTGATAAGCTGGATGCATTCCAACAATCCTTAGATTATTATCACGATCAACTAGGAGATTTAAAAAAACGGGATACGGAAAGTTCGTTCCCCACATTTCGTACCCCACATTTCCTTCCCGGGATATTTCGTCTCCCCACATCTCGTACCCGGAATTTGTCTCCTAGATTACAGGGCGTTGAAAAACGAGTGCAGCGATCGGAATACAGACGGTTTAATCTAAGTACGTATCTTCCTAATATTTTTTATAGGCCCATAATTTCTCATTCTGAACAACTTTTCTTAGTAATATTTTGCCGTATCAGTAACAAAAAGGGTAGTTTACCTGAAAAGAAAATAATTTTTGCTTAACTCTCAAGGCCGACTTGCTTTTGAAAAACTGAAAATTTTCTTAAAATTCTCTACAAACCAAGCAGAAATTATAATTCCTATAACATTTTCATGTAAAACCAAAGAACATATGCTCTTTGGTAAAACTAAAAATAAAATTTAGTTCCCTCTTGCAAACTCAATCCGGGGATATACTGTATATAGTTCTTATCAGTTTATTATAATAAATAAATTAATTAAAATATCTTTCATTTTTCCAACTGCATTTCGATAGCTGTACTCGTTCTTCAACACCGTGTAATCTAGGTGACAAATTGAGCTCGGTCGGGAACGAAGTTTCCGGGTACGAGATGTGGAGAGACGAAATATCCCCGGCACGAAATGTGGGGTACGAAATGTGGGGAACGGAATGTGGAAAACGAACTTTCCGCAAACCAAAAAAACTTAATATGCGAAAAAGATAAACGACTGGATGGATGATTTTCTGTGATGGACAAATTAAATTCTGACAATGTAAATCTAAAGAAAGAAAATTCTGATTTCAAACAAAGAATTAATCACCTGGAACAATCCAGCTCTTTGAATTGTGTAGAAATCAGAGGAGTACCGGAGCCGCGGGATGATAATGTGTTGGCCACAATAGGTATTATTGGCCGTGCGTTGAACTTTCCTATCGATAAAACTCTGATCGATCCATGTCACAGATTAGCGCCTAATCAATCGAGGCCTCTTGAACCACGCTGTATTATTTTGAAATTGCTTAGTCGCTTCTATAAAGAAGAATTTTTGAACGCGAGGTAAATCAAACGCACTTTCTCCACTAAGTATCTGGACCCATCCTCTGGAATATCTAATACCATCTACATCAAAGAGTTTTTATCTTCTGAGTACAGAAAGTTGTTTAACCAGTGTCGTGAGTTTAAAAAGTCTAATGGTATTCGATTTTTGTGGGTTAAAAATGGCAAGATAATGATGCGGAAAAGTGAAGATACTCTGGTATACGTAATAAATTCCACTTCCGATTTTACTGATGTACATTAGTTATACGATTTTCAATTTTGTGAACTCTCACGATTTGCAACTATTATTACAATGTAAGGAAGCTGAGTTTAATATATTTTTAAGTTACTTTGTGATAATAAATCCTAGTTTTGTGTGTAAGAGGTTTTATTTTTATTGTTACTTTTCGAATTCGGATCTCAACTTGTATCTATGAGTATATCGAGTTGGTTGACTTATAAATATCAATTCAAGCCTAAATATATATTTTTGCATGGATCTCGTTTTGTCACTTTTTATGAATTTTTATACACGAGTAGTTCCTAGTGGCTCTCTGAGAGGGCGCTCGGGTGCCCCAGTTGCATATAATCATAATAAATATTCTATAGTTAACGCGAGATCCTGTACAGTGGCAATGTTGCGGACGTCTATTGTTCCTTAAAATCCATATCTTTATTTTGTCTACCAGCAGGTTATCCGGTGAGTACGCCCTTTGAAACTAATTGCGACGTATTTCTTATCAATACAGGCTGAAGGATGCACACGTTGCAGAATTTACGACGCTCGTGTTATTCAATGTGAACAGATTGGTTATTTGAATTAGTGCAAACCACTTGTAATATTAGAATAATAATACAATGCAATCGTATTTGTAGTAAATAAACTTAAAAACTTTTTGTCATACTCAATAAAGTTGTATTCATTTGGATCATTTTTTATATGCACAACGATGTAAAAGGCAAATAACTAATACCACCCGAACACTAGCGAAAAAATCGGGTGTAATACACGCACACAACTTTCTTTGACAAATTTTCACATATAATCTCATAAGAGCATTAATTCTTTCCGGAAATTTTTTTGAGTGCGGTCCAACAACGTCGTATTAATTTGAGCGAGCGGGACGCGAGGGCAAATTAGGACGTTGTTGAATGCATGAAAAATAATTTCCGGATATGAATTAATGCTCGAATGCAGATTCTGTAAGAAAATCGTAACGACACAAACCCTAAAAAGAAGTAATGTCTACCTACAAAAAATTTCCAAGAATTTTTTTGTTGTCTTGGATACGGCTCGTGAACTAATTTTTCTATTGGTCATTAATGAGTGTCGTACGATTTTCTCTAAAATTTTAAGCTGAATTGAAAAATATAATAACATACCGGGTGTTCTTTTTAAAATAAGAGTTAATAAAAAAAGTTTAGAGGTATTCAACTGAAAAATCACCTATTTCACATTAAGACACATTAAAAATGTAAGGTTTGAAAAAAATTTCAAAAAAATTAAAAATCACAAGAGTAAACACCATACTTCCGGTTATGCGATTTTCTTCATGAGTTTGCTATTTCATCTAGATCAGCGTTTCATCTTTTTGATAAGTGGAAGTCTTTTTAATGTCCACTTTTATCGTGAAACTCTTGGTTTGTTTCAGTAGTACCTATAGTTTTAATGCAACATTCTGTAAATGGATTATTTGCAACAAAAATGACAATTATTTCAAATAAAATTTGTTTGCTTCAAAATTAACCCAAAAGTTCTTAACAACCTATTCAAACAGGACTTATGTAAATTTTAATTAGATGAGTGGTACTGCTTTTTATTATCGCAGATATACCTAATATTAGGCTTTATGGATGATAATTGAATTATCTTCTCAGGTTAGCCATCAAGTCTATTGCGGTATATATTTTTTGGCGACACATAAGCTAAGAACTCCGTTTCGCACATAATGTAGTTGCAAATAGTAAAAGTTTCAACACGGCCTTTTGCGAAAATTGAGGATATTCATCATTTAAGCTGTACTAGAATTCCACTAACGGCATTAATTTAAATTTTTCTTGCAACAATGAATCAGATGTCATTTCAATTAAAGTTTCGTATTCGTCTGCTGGAACGGTCGAAGGTGGTGCATTGACAATAAATGGGATTTCAGTCCACAATTCATTTTTATATTTAATCTACTGTTCATTTGATTAACTTTGTTCTTAAAAATGGTCAAACTTTCAAAAAAATTAGCTGCTTTGTTGAAGTTAACGCCTTTTTGTGCTCATGGCTTCAAAATTCATATTTCCCGGTCATTCCCGATGCGCCTAAAGTTACTTTTCCCGCACTGGGGTACTTTTTACTTTTCAACAAAAACTAGGGCAATTGTGTGTTCTTTTTAAACTTTTATAATTGGCGTTCGCTGGTTAATTGCGCTTCCAAACATCAGACGCGCTTTAAACGCCGACAAAAGCTAACAGGTGCTTAGGATACGTATAAAAGTTTAGTGATTTACGCTGTCAACTCAGTAAAGTAGTAGTTAAACAATTTTTTTATTTTTAAAATATTTTCAGTTATTCGTTACAAAAACATTGTATCTAACTTTTTCGGGAAGAATATTCCCGAATTCGCACTACATGCAGCCACTCCCTTCGGTCGTGCTGCAAACAAAGTACTCATTCGGGAAAATTACTTTCCCAAACTTGTTAGGTAAATAACTATTACAATTTTTAGGTCAGTTTTCATATTACCATGTAGTCCAGTCGTTGAAGGTAAAAATATGCTATTACCTCAGAATTCTTTGAACCTTGACCGATTGACGTGAAATTTGGTGAGTGGTTAGGGGATGGCTCAAGGAGCAAAAGTGACATAGCGCCGATGTGTGCTTTACCCTGAGAGTGGATGCCACCCCTTCTCGGGGGTGAAAATGTGTTCACTCAAAATAACCCCGGAAATGGATAGAGGGACAAATTCTAAGTAAAAATGCTCTATCTAGTTTTTCGATACATGGATATTTTTCGAGCTATTCGCGATTGAAAACTTTTTCGTGATAAAAATGCATGTTTTTGGACGGTATTTCGCGAATAAGTCGAAAACTTCGCGTTCTATCAAATAAGTTGTAATAACCAAAAATGAAGATTAGAAAACAGCAAAGAGATTGGTTTTTTATGAATGATCTAGGTCCAAAATAAAAGAAGTTATGGCTTGTTGAAAATTTTTTTTTGCAACAACTTGGTTCGAAGTAATCAACGTTAATTAACGAAAAACCGATGCATTTTTCGGGAAAAACGTATAGAACATTTTTTGTAGTGATTCAAAAGACCTTTAAAATGTGCATTGTTAAAGTCAATTGCATTATAACTAAGCAACTTACGATGCAAAAACGGTGGGCCACTCAAATTTTGAAAAAAAAGAGCGATAAAACCCCAGCCATTCCACCAGATTTAGTATTGACCATTATCCTTTACAATTACTTTATTTTAGTATTACTCATGTAATACAAAAGTTTCTCGACATGCTCATACTTTGCATGCTCAAAAAGTAAAGGGTTGAAGGGCTCGGGAGGAGTGGACCGCGCACTATAATGCAAACTTCTAGCATTTATGTCTCCATTATCTTTTTCTACAGAAATTAAAAAAAAACTAAAATGTTCGTTAAGAAAAAATCCACCTTTTTGTACTATATTATTTTTTACGTTTTTTTCTTTAGTTGTAGTTATTTTCAAAATAAGGTATTTTTTAAAGAAATTTGAAAAATACGTTTTTCATTTTAATGATTTAATGATTTTTTGATTACATGAGTAATACTAAAATAAAGTAATTTTTAAAGGGATAATGGTCAATATCAATTCTGGTGGAATGGCTGGGGTTTTAATATCTCATTTTTTTTCAAAAATTCGAGTGGCCCACCGTTTTTGCATCTTAACTCGCTTAGTTATAATGCAATCGACTTTTAACGTGCTCATTTTAAAGGTCTTTTCAATCACTACAAAAAATGTTGCACAAGTTGTTCCCGAAAAATGCATCGGTTTTTCGTTTATTAACTTCGAACCAAGTTGTTGCAAAAAAAATCTTCTTCAACCAGCCATAACTTCTTTTATTTTGAACCTAGAGGATTCATAAAAAACAATCTCTTTCCTGTTTTCTAAGCTTCATTTTCGGTTATTACAACTTATTTGATAGAACGCGAAGTTTTCGACTTATTCGCGAAAAACCGTTTAAAAACATTTTTATCCCGAAGTTCTAAGTTTTCAATCGCGAATAGCTCGAAAAATATCGATCTATCGAAAAAACTATATAGAACATTTTTTACTTAGAATTTGTCCCTCTATCCATTTATTTTGAGTGAACACATTTCCACCACCGAGAAGGGGTGGCATCCACTCTCAAGGTAAAAACGCACATCGGCGCTAAGTCACTTTTGCTCCTTGAACCATCCCCTAACTACTCACCAAATTTCACGTCAATCGGTCAAGGTTCAAAGAATTCGGAGTGGAAAACCTTCAACGACTGGACTAATGATCCGTTTCATAAATATGTTGGACAATACTAGATTTTTCGAATCTGTTGAATCTAAAATGAGCTATATGCTCTTTAAACCTAGTACCAAAATTACGACGTGTTTGTCCAATACTGGGTGTCCCAAAATAGAATGAGACACTGATTGGTCATAGATTTCTTAGGTTATAATAAACCGATTTAACCTAATATATCTTAATACAAAGCGTGCTACGCACTCGGAATTTTTGTTGAGCGGCAAATTTACTTGACCATTTTCTTAGCAAAGCATTCTGACAGAAAACTTTAAAATTTAATCAGCTATTTTAATGCACTTTAGATATTACTTTTCATTATGCCCATAATACATAAATAACTATTTTGCACTTGCAGGACTAAAGTTGGCACTTTAGTCACTTATTTCAGGGACTAAAGTAGCTCATTTAATCCCTAGAGACAGAAGTAATTACTTTAGCCCCTAGGGGCTAGAGTAAAAATGTTACCGTAACTATGGTAAATGTATGTACACACGAGGTTAGTAGGTTAGGTTTTGTTAGTAATTTGACACACACTGACGCAAAACTTAACCTGAAAATCTCGAATTTAACAGATTGACAATACACTTCAGTACTGCCAATTGATTCGGGCTATCCAGGGCCTGCTGTAAAATTGTAAATTGTAATTGTCAGTTTCCAAATTGACAGATTCCAAATTTTTCAAATGCTTGATTATAATTTCCCAAAAGTGCAAAAAAATAGCGTATATCACACGGGACTAAAGTGCCTAAATCCCTTAAGTGATTATGTCCCTCGGGCCCTACGGGCCCTCAGGAAATAATATTCACTCGCGGGATTTAATGATGCGCTTTAGTCCCTCATGATATAATATACTATTAATTGCCTGCAGTAGTTCTTCCTACAGTTTACTTTACATGACTAGAAAAAAAGTTTAAAGTTGTTTTGAAGACCCGCAAAAAACATATAAATCGAATAACTCCTATTTTCTTCAGCAATATGTACCAATACTATAAAATTAATAGATGGACGTATCGAGGAAATGCCTAATTTGCGATAGATTGTTTGAATTTACAGGCCCCCTTAATTTCTCGCCATTACTGCTGCATCACCATAGCCCTAACTTAGAGTTCCTACTATATAATCTATATGATATAGGATGCTATCCTAACCATACAAATATGGTTTCTGGAAATAATACTTATCAAATTAATAAGAAAGCGATTATCATATCTCAAACATATTATTCATTATTTCTGAGAGCATGTATAACCCAGCAAATGAAAATTAGTTGAATTATCAACATCTTTTTCTACTCCCGCATGTAAATATTCTGTTTTCTTCACAATCCACAGAATGGATAAGAAGGCAATGGTAGTTAACTGAACGAATATGATTTCATATCCACACGCGGGTGGATATGAAATACACCAACCACAAACCACGGGAGTCGTGATTACATAGGCAACTTTCATTTATTGTTTGTTTTGTTATGAGCAAGCCCTGCTGTATTGTGTGTGGCAAACGTGATTTTTGTTGTAAGATATCTTATTATATATTTATTTAATTTGTTTATGCAAATGTAGTTTAAGTTGCTAACTTGCTTATTTAACAATTTACTACTTAACTAGATATCCCAATATATAATGTAAATACTTTCCACATTTATTTTTCTAGCCATTTCTATTGGTTTTCCTTTTTTTCTAAAAACTTTCTTCATCCATTTCAGTCCAGCACAGTCTTCTCCTAGTATCCTATATACGCACAACGGGTTGTTTCCCATGCCCTCACAGTTGTAAATTAAGTGTACAATAGTTTCCTCGCTTCTATCACATATTCTACATTTCTTTTCTTCTCTCTGTAGTCATTTTATTTTGCTTAACTCTTCATTTCCACATCTGAATTTTGCTATTATACTCTGTGAATTTTTGTTTTCTTTTCTAATCAGGTAGTCGGGTAATCTGTTATAATGCGCTATATTTGAATATATTTCATATTTATTTAAGCTGTTCTACCGTTTCTGTTGGTCAACATCTATCCTCCTTCTTCCTACCTCTTTGGTTAGTTTAGTCCTCTTTCTTACTTATTCCAGTGATAGTTCTGCTTCTTCATAGTAGTTCTTTCTCTGTAACCCATATCTTGTGTAGTCTCCTCGGCTTTCTTCGTTTGGTAATTCTATTTGCACCTCTATCGGGTATTCTCTTTTTGGCCCAGTCCTTATTCGTTCTTCATATCTTACCGCTCTTCTTCATGCGTCTACTTCTAAGCTGTTTCTGTTCGTTTCTGCTAACACTATCTATGTAGGGGTTGTCTTCCTTAGCCCTAATGTCCATTTTATGTGTTTAAGCATTGTTCGTCCAATTGGGTCTTTAGAGTCCAGCCCCACACTTCTGCTGCGTACAGTAGCATGCTGCGTATTATTACATCAAAGATTAACATTTTTGCTTGGAAGTTATCGGGGAATTTTCTTCTTCCTATGCCCCAAAGTTGTGCCAGTGCCATTGCTGCTTTTTTCTTCTCGTAATTTATGTGTGTCCTAGTACTATTATTTTCGTATAGGTAGTAACCTAGGTATTTAAATACTTTAGCTAACGATAGCCAATCATCGCTATATCATCCGCGTATGCAAGTTTTCTTATTTTGTTTTTCCTATTACTATGCCTCCTATTATTTCCTTAGCCAAGTGTTCATCTATATCTGATAAGTATATATTCAATAATATTGGGCTTGCCGGTATCTGTTGATTTTCCTCAATTTCTTCTTGTAGTTTTTTCAGTATTATCTTGTAAGATATTTTATTAATTAACGTTGATTATTGCCTTCATATCCATAATAATGCGTAATCACTATGGTTTCTGTCAGTTTAACAATCACAAAAATTCAAACGTCAAAATTTTACCGCGGTTAAATATGTGTCAAAATTCAATCACTTGTGCATAATTTTAACATGCTTTTTAAAGGTGCTTCACCAACTGAATTTTATCTATTTATTCAGGAAATAATCACGCCGAACATCCCGCGTGCATGTAAACTAGCCTGAATAAATTTTGACGATTTTCTGCCAGAATGTTTTGCTTCGAAGAAATATATCTCGTACATTTTCCTTTTTGAGCGGAATATTTCCTAGCAAAACATTCTGACAGAAAACGTCAAAATTTATTCTGCTATTTTAATGCACTTGAGATATTACAGTTGATTATATTTTACGAATCAGTTAACTATGATATCAAGCTAGGTTTGCAATAATCAAGTCCTCGGTTCGAACCCCCCGCGGTGCCGGGATTTTTCCGCAGCTTGGCGATTGGAATCGGGCTCTGTGAGACCATTAACAGTTGGATGCCAAATTAACTAAGCTCTACTCAAAACCAAGACCTGCGAGATAGAGTAACAAGGTCAACATCACCGAAAACACACATCCCACACAATGGTTGCTGCGCAAGCAGAAAAAGCGAGCTTCAACTTTGTAACCAGTAACCGGGGCAAGTTGAGCATTGTACCGCCAGACTCAAGCGTATAAAGCACTAGCCTTTACACCTCAAAGTAAAATGCGGTTACCGATAAAACAGATATGTGTCGCTCTTTGTTTTATGCGCCAATTATGACGTTCTAGCTTCACTTCTTTGTAAGTTCGACACTTTTTACAATTATATTAATTACAACTTAAGACTTGATTATAGTTGCCATTGTAAAGGAAGGATTTCCGAAATATTGACTTAGATAAACTGAGTTTTCTGTTAAATTGGTTATCTTCGTAGAGCATTTAGATACGGCTTCTCTTGCTTTATGATAAACTTTTTTGTGTACATAAATTATGATAATAATAAAAGATCAAGAGCACAAATTTATTTTAACAGAATAAAGGCTAACAGATGAAAACCATGGGTCAAAAATTTAGTAAGATGTTTAGTTTTTTGGATTTTCGAAAAAAACAGTTCAGTATACTTAAAATTGGTAGACAGATGATCGGAGTAAAACGTCTTTTAGCGTTGTCATCCTCTCCTGTCGTTCCACTGTTCCACCCGGAAATATATCCCGCTCATTGCTCTGGGAACCTTTCTCTTCAAATCGAAGTCATTACTTGTCTTGGGAATCTCGTCTTACTAATTCCCTGTACATACCATTCAAAATGACCGGTTTTGCTCCATATCATCTATTGTGCTCCATTTTGTGTCCATTTCTTCATTTCTCAATCCATATAACCGTGGTAGTCTTCCGTTCCTATCATTTTAATTTTTTCAGTGAGAATCCATGTTATACTTCGATACTGTCCTATCATAGACTCGTGTATCCTAAATTTGTGCTTACGAGATATTCCCTTGCTCCAGAGTATTCATGGAGCCCTAAAAATAATTTTATGGCTTGTGTAGTTTCATGATCTCGCTCTACATAGTACGAGCCCAAAAATCACATCATTTAGCCAGTTAAGATTTTTCAGGTATCTTTATTTTATACCGACAAACGAAACTCTTTTTGATCAATATTCTTACATCATAATTGTAGGAGTTTTTAGCAATATTTTAAACAGCTTTAGCAATAACAAATTACAAAAAACAGTCGGGAAACGCTTACTTAAAATAAATTATCGATTCATTTCATTTGGCCCATATGATCAAAATATCATTTCGTTCACCGGTTAAAGTGACACAAGCTATTTGTTGTTTAATAACACATTGATAGTCTGGTGTCTATATTCTTTTTGCAAAAATTTTACGTGGTAAAGCTATTGTCAATTTGCTTAATTCTGGTAACTTCTGTGGCAACATTTTGAAACAATTGGAATTATCGTATTATGAGTGTATGAAATGTTGGAAACTATAAATCAACATGATTTATAGCCGAAAGGCCCAATTTTGGATGAACTTTAAATATTATACCAGTAAAATCAAGAGATTTACTTATCTGGGCCAAATTATATGATTCTGAGCTCGTATTTTAGCATCCTTTGTTCAGGCATATACTACTTAATTCTACTCCACATGCCACTGTCACGCTATTGATTGGATTTTTAATTTAATTAGTTAATTATTGATAACGGAAGTAGGTTTGTCTTCCGAAACGTTCATATTCTAATATTTTTCATTTTGTAGTGCGGAAAAATACCCAAATAAATAGCATGATTACGGAATGTCCCTAAAGAAGTTTCAGAGATTACGAGAGTACTTGGTTTCATCGACATTGACCGTTAGACTTTAGTATATTCTTCTACAAGCTTGCGAACCATATATTCCACAGCGTCTGTGCTTTGAGATATCACTAACACACTAACCGATAGTCTACGAACTGCTGATTGTGACAGCATTCGCTCAGTTCTATCCCCATTCACTGTACTTCTTTTTTCCACTCTCTTCATGCTGATGAGACTTATACTTATTTTTCTAAGAATTAGGGATATAACCCTTGTTTCCTTGCTCTGTTTTATTTGAGACAAAGCATTTCTGACGGTTTAATTGATACCCGACTCAATACGTGTCACAGTTCACTACTGGATTTGTCTAAATATATGAAGGTTATTCAAATGTGTCTTCGTTGCAGTTAATAACTTAACAACAAATGACAATCGGGGGTTTCTGTTTATATCAAATAATTTGTCTTAAAAGTGTCTGAACAACGTAAACTTTAAAAGAGGTCAGATTAAGCGTTAAAGAGTTATTGAGGAATAACGAAATCGACAAATTATGGTTTTTTCTAAATATTTTAAAAATTAAACAAGTTAGGTCAAATTTGAAATGATATTTGTCGTGAGTATTGAATTCTGCAAAAACTTTCCCTATTTAACCGTTGCTCTATGTCTTCTAATAACCGAGATATTAATGGTGAGCATCCAAATTGGGACAATTGTCATTGGTGCTTGGTAAAGCATTGAAAGTTAGGTTTTCGGTAATCTTTCGTAGAGATTAAAGTTAGTGTCATTTCTAAAAATTTAAACTGTGAGCCCCATCTGTACTTTTTTTAAATATTGCGACGTTGAAGAACACGCAAAAAGCTTCAATTATTTTCTAAATAATGTTCAATTGAGTGTTTTACTGCTTCCTTTAATTTATGGAAAATAGCCGTGAAATAGATAAAAGAAGATATGAATATGTTTTCCCTAAGGTCTGTCAGTTAACCAAAGGTAAAAAACATGCATATGTCCAGTGGTGCATACACATTTTATTTACTAGCATATTAGTATGAACAGTATGAAATTTCAACATTTCCTGACTACATTGAAAATAAGAATATGTAAATAACATCAAGGATTGCCTGCATGTAGGGTTGTTAAGATGTTGTTTGTAGTTGCATGGTTACCATGAGATTGAGGGAGAAATAATTTGAAAAATTCCTAGAAAATAAAGTTAATTTTATTACTTGTTTTACATGAAAATCGTTTCAAAACATGATTCCACCCATTTTATGTGTTAAGTGTTAAATTTAATAGAAATGCGAACTAATGCTCATACAGCCCATACCTGTGATAGCTGTTGACTGATGAGGACCGAAATAAATGAAATGAATACAATCGTAGTGATTTTATGTTGATATTTTAATTCTGCTCTTCTAAGGTAAAAAAAATTATCTCAAAATTTCATTGACTTCGCATTTTCTGGATATAAGAAAACTTTTAAGTTCTCAGTGACATACCTTCTTAGCAAAACATGGTACGTACATAAGTAAGATTTGGTTATTTTGGTGGAAAGATATGTCATTTGGCCTCTAATGTGACCTTGAAATACATTTATTTGGCTTAGGAAGGCCGTACTTTGAGGCAATCTGACAAATGTCACTGGACAGTAACGATTAAAAGAACGGTGAACCGAAACCAGATATGAACACATAAGTATGCAAAAACCAGTCTAAAAATAAATCTGCGTGGGGTGCGATTTGCGGTATTGTTCCAAGGTCGTGTTAATACCATATGGTCGAATACTTTTATTCTCGGGAGGTCCGTGGACTTAGTAATTAATATCATTTAAATGAAAGCAATCAACTCTACGGCTTTCTAGAGGATACAAGTATTCGATCATACTGTATTATTTAGTCAAAAGAAAGGAAGAGTTTACACATTTAAATCGCCACTGCAAGAAGGAATGGATGGTGGATGGTATCTTATACTAAATATATAAATATATATTATATACAGCCCAAGATCTCACCTTACCATTATTTAATAAGCGATCTCTACTTTACCGTATAAATTATGTATATGTAAAACTAAAAAAAAATGTTACTCCTCTTTTGATGTCCATGATAATAATGCATTGTTGAAACTTTGCTTCTAATTATTTTTTAAAATAGTGTTTCCTACAATATTTAAAAAAAGTAAGTGTGCAGTTGCACAATTAATTTTGGAGATATTTCCTTTAAAAATGCTGCAATGGCTTAAGCACTCTACGTCGGATTATTAAAAACTGATCGCCTGTGGAGTTCTTTCCAATTCGAACAAACGTGGTTGTTTTTGCATATCGTGCGACGTGACGTCGCGAGCAGGTGGAGTTCTTGAGGATTGTTGCCATTTTTTGTCGCAGAGGAGAAATTTAGGGTTACAAAAGTGGAGATAGTAGGCAGCGAATTCAAGCAACAGAATTGACATTTGTAAGACATTAGAAGATAACTAAGTATCTAAAGCTTATGAGTAACACAGAAAAAAGTCACATCAAGAAATCATGTAAAGAGCACTAAGAATAAAGGATTCCCTCCTGAATATGTAGAATGTCCTGAGTGTGACAGAAATATGGCCACAACTAGAATGATGCAGTAACTGTTGGTAGAAGCAAATAAATGACTAATCGGAGACCAACGAAGAAATATAATTACCCTGGTAGACGAGTAAATTGTAGGTAGTGCTAATTGTACAGTTGTCTATAAACAGGCCAGAAAAAATACTAACGCACTAACACTACATCAATTTTATGAAGACACTAGGGATATTATCTACTACTGCGCAAGTCGCTGACTACAATAATGCTTCTTTCCAAACCATCCAATGAATATCAATTCATTATAAAATGTGTTTGATATTGTAAATTTTGGTTTAAAAAATCGTTATTTGTGCTTCTTTATAACTATAGCGCAAGAAAAATAGGTTTCGTCCTTAAAAAAAATACAAGCAAAGAAGAATTTGGCGGAGATGTGCATTTATCTGTTTATGGAATACACAAAACGTCCCCTAGAGTCAAAATAGTGCTACGGCCACCATATTAAACAATGGCGGTTAATTTTTGTTGTATTCTGTATAATTCCGTAACCGATTCAAATAAAACATGTAGAAAATAGCAAAATACACATTTTTACATTATTCTTAACATAATAGGTTTTGAATTATGAGCTGTAGAATTCTAATGATATTTTTTAAATTTCAATTTTGAACAAAATGCACTGTAAAATGCCGGTTTCTATGTCTGCAGTCAAAACTAAATAGAATTCAGCTAAAGAGGAAGGTACGTAGAAACCATAACTGCCAATCTCAGGATTCCTCCTTCTCCTCAATTCTTTATTTCTTTAAGGCACAAGTCTTTAACCTTGAATTTTTCCAAAGAGTGCTAAAGTGGCGTTACAATCACAACCTGTAGCCGCATGTAGAAACAGCAAACAGTTTAAGGCATTCCTGTGCAAATTTCGTTGCTTTGGTAGGTATGTAGAAAATTTGCGAGAAAACCCGCTTGAGTTGCTGTGGCGACAGTATTAACACTTATAATACCATGAGTAGTCAAAGTTATGTCGACTATTTTTGCGGTGGTGTTACGAATGTGCATTGCACTTTGGTACGTGCTAGCGCACTCGTCCTAATCCCAAGCGCAATAGACATGAGTAGTGATACCACCGCAAAAATAATCTACTTAACTTTGACTAAGAATGGTATTCGAGGGACTATTTAATAAACCAAACTACCTTTTCAAATTAGTTTTCAGAAAATCTAGCAACAAACTACACAATTTCTATAGTAACAGAACACTAATCTTGACTTTTTCTAATAAAAATCACATTTGTTTAAAATAGTCACTTGAATACCTTCTAGGAAGATATATCCACTGATATTTTTTTGATTGGTCAAGAAACGTCAGAATTCTGGATTTTCATTGGTTACTTTTTGAAAGATGACAGGTGAATTGAATAGTCACTTATAATACCATGAATAGTCAAAGTTATGTGGACTATTTTTGCGGTGGTGTCACGAATGTCCATTGCGCTTTGGTACGATTAGGACGAGTGCGCTAGTACGAGTCCTAATCCCAAGCGCAATGGACATGAGTAGTGATACCACCGCAAAAATAATCTACTTAACTTTGACTAAGAATGGTATTCGAGGGACTATTTAATGAACCAAACTACTTTTTCAAATTAGTTTTCAGTAAATCTAGCAACAAACTACGCAATTTCTATAGTAACGAACACTAATATTGACTTTTTCTAATAAAAATCACATTTGTTTAAAATAGCCACTTGAATAACTTCTAGGACGATATATCCACTGATATGTTTTTGATTGGTCAAGAAACCTCAGAATTCTGGATTTTCATTGGTCACTTTTTGACAGATGGCAGGTGAATTGAATAGTCAAGGGTAATACCACAAGCAGTGAATATATTTTTGACAAATATTTTGTCGTTTCCATGTAAATTATTGCGTTTAAATTTCACGATACAAAATCACATCAAAAATGTCACGAGCCGAAGGCGAGTGACATTTAAATGTGATTTTGTTGAGTGAAATTTGCAATAATTTTTATGGAAATGGCAAAATATTTAAAAAACAATATATCCACTTCGAGTGGTATTTGGGACGACTATTTCTTCTTCTTCTTCTTCTTCTTCCCGTGGTTCCTTGTGGAACAAAGGGCGTCTTGCGACGTTTCCATGGCTGGTTGAAATAAGTACAAGGTTGCCGGCCTTGCACCTCTTGTCCCATTCACTTTTTCACTTAAGTTCTTATACACTGTAATGTTTGAGTTGAGTGCATTTACTATTAGAAATTATAACTTGATTTTACTAGTATTACTGTTTATTTATTTATTTGTTTATATAATCACATTTGTTTAGTAAGGTTTTTCCATCTGGATTTATCTTGGGCGATCGCTTTAATTTCATTCCATGTTTTCCCCTGTTCTTTAAATTGTTTCTCTGTGGCTCTTTTCCAGGTGTTGTTTGGTCTCCCCGGATTTCTATTTCCTTTTACATTAAATTCTAGTGCCTGTCTTGTGATGTCGTGGCTCGGCTTCCGTAACGTGTGGCCTATCCATTGCCATTTCCTTTTATTCATAGTGCTCGCTATTGGTTCTTGGCTTGTAAGATTCCATAAATCAGTATTTGAAATAACATTAGGCCCATAAATGTTTGTAATTCTTCTCAAGCAATTATTGACAAAGGTTTGGATTTCTTGTACCTGACGCTTGTTTGGTGCCCATGACTCACACCTGTACAATAGCACACTTTTCACGTTGGTGTTAAATATCCTTACTTTGGTTTGCATAGTCATCTGGTTCGATGTCCATATGTTCCTTAACATATTAAACGCGCCTCGTGCCTTGTTGATCCTGCTTTTTATGTCTTTCTGATAACCGTTTTCTTTTGCAACTAAACTGCCTAAATACACAAATTGTTCTGTACTTTCGACGGTTTTGTCTTCTATTTCGATGATGTTCTGGTTCTTACCATTTATGTTGAGAAGTTTCGTTTTGTCCCAGTTAATTTTAAGCCCTATATCTTTCGCTGTTGTCTGTAGTGCTTTCAGCTTATCTTGTGTGTGTTTTATTTTCTCGTTTATTAAGCAAACATCATCCGCAAATTCAATTTCCTCCAGGAACTGTCCAAATCTCCATGTTAGCCCTTTCTTGTTTTTCATTGTCTTCCTCATCAGCCAGTCTATTACAATAAGGAACGATACGGGCGATAAAATACAGCCCTGCCTGACACCCGTTTCAATGGTAAGCTTTTCAGTTATTATTCGGTTATGTTGAATTCTAGCCCCGTAATCCTTATAAAGTAATTTAATTATCCGTATTATTTTGTCTGGTATACCAAACTCTTCTAATATCTTCCACATCTGCAACCTTATTATCTTATCGAAAGCTTTTTCGAAATCTATAAAACACAAGTGTAATTCTTTATTCCATTCTGCGCTTTCTTCGATAATTATTCTAAGAGTACATATTTGGTCGATACACGAGCGGCGAGATCTGAATCCTGCTTGGTTTGGTCGTAGGTGCCTGTCTACTTCTTCCTTCATTCTTTGTAGGATTATTCTGGTTAATATCTTACTGGTTGAATTAAGTATAGTTATTGCTCTCCAATTACTGCATTGTGTCTTGTCCCCTTTCTTCGCCAGTTTTATAATCAATCCTTCGTTCCATTCTTTTGGAATCTGTTCTTCGCTCCATATTTTATTTAATAGGCAATGCAGTATTTCTATAGTTAATTTCTTCTCCCCTTTGATTAATTCGCCCGGTATATTATCCAAACCCGCTGCCTTTTCGTCTTTTAACATTTTGATAGCATTTCTTATCTCTGCTTCTGTTATTTCGGAAATATCAATGTTAAGATTAATTTTAACGTCGTCATTACTTCGTGTATCTTCTATTGTTATTTCTTTGTTTGTGTAAATCTCTTTAAAATGTTCAATCCATCTATTAATAATTTCCGAATCATTAGTAAGCAGTTTACCTTGTTTATCTCTTATCTGTGTAAGTGGAAAGTTTCTCCTGCCTGACAGCCTGCGTGTAATTTCGTACAAAGTTTTCATATCATTGAGTTCTGCTGCTTGTTCTGCCTTGCCTAGGAGTTCTTCCTGGAAATTTCTTTTATCCTTTCTTGCACTTCTCTTTATCTGTTTATCTTTTTCCCAATATACTCTTTCCAATTCTTCTTTATCTTTCCCCTCTGCTGTTAGTTTTTTCTGTTTAATAACTTTTCTTTCCTCTATTTTGGTCCAAGTGTCCTTTGACATCCATTCCTTTCTTCTCTCCCTATTCAGACCCACCGTTTCTGTCGCTGATTCTCTCATGATATCTTTGTATATTTCCCATAACCTTTCGATTGACAGCTGCTTTGGATCTTGTATAACCTCGTATTTATTTTTTAATTTCATTTGAAACTGTTTCCTTACTTCATTGTCTTGCATAAGCCACTTTGTATTAAATTTCGTTCTTCTCCATTCTTTCTCTTCGCTTCTCTTTAACTCGATTCGGAGTTTTGATCTCACAAGAGCGTGGTCTGATCCGATATCTGCACCTCGCATGGCCCTTACATCCATCAAAAAATTTCGAAATTTTCTGTCAATAGCCACATGGTCTATCTGGTTTTTGTATTTACCTCCAGGAGAGGTCCACGTTACCTTATGTATGACGTTGTGTGTAAATAGACTGCCGCCTATAATTAAATTGTTAGTAGCACAAAAGTTTACAAATAGTTCTCCATTCTCATTGATTTCTCCTACTCCTTCCTTGCCCATTACTTCTTCTCTACCGGTATTATTTCTCCCAATTTTTGCATTTATATCGCCCATGAGGATCTTTATATCTCTTTTATATTTTTTTCTTATATTATCATAAACTTTCTGTAACTCTTCATAGAACTTGTCTTTTTGTTCTTGTGTGGCAATATTTGTTGGTGCGTATACCACTACAATAATCATATTGAAAAATCTCGCTTTAAATCTTGCCCACATAATTCTTTCGGAAATTCCTTGCCATTCTAGAAGGGCTTTCCTTGCATCGTTGTCCATTATCATAGCAACCCCCTCTTCATGTTTTGCGTCTTCTTCCATTTTTCCAGAATAAATAATTGTTGTGTCTTTTATTAACTTTAACTCTCCACATCCTGTCCATCTCGTTTCAGATAGGCCTAGAATTCTTAGCTGGTAATTATGCATTTCATTCACTATTTGGTGTGTTTTACTTATCTCGTACATGGTACGTACATTCCAGCATCCTATGTATTGCAGGGCTCTTAGATCTAATTCATTTTCATTTTCTTTACTTATCTTATTACTCGTTTTTCTTGTTTTCTTTTTACATTGCTTCTGCCTTCTAACATTGCGGTCGTCGTCGTGGTGTCCGTCCAGCTTATCTGTATTTACTTTTTTGAAATCTTGTAGCACTGTTCTCCATCTTCTTTCCTTTCCGTTTGTGGAGATCTTTCACTCACAGTTCTTCCTTTTTTCATTTCTTTGCTATTGATTGGTGTTGAATTCATTAGCTGTTCTAATGTAAAACTTTTCCCATTTACCATGAGCTTGTTGTAATTTATAAAGGCTCTATACCCTGCCTCTCTAGCTTGCTTCATATGGCTAAGTAACATTTTCCTCTGCATTTGTACTAACCTGGAGTAGTCTTCGTTGATCCATATCGGTCTGCCTTTAAGTTTTTTCGCTGCTTTTAATGTTTCAAGTTTCTTTGACATCATTATAAATTCGATTAGTATAGGTCTGGTTCTGGTTTTTTCATTTTCTTGTTTATATCCTAGTCGTGCAATATTTTGTATTTCATTTTCAATGTTTATTTGAATTCCTAAATCCCTAAATAGGACCCTAACTTTCTCTTTCAGCTCTATATCAGGTTCATTCGCCTCTTCTTTTAAGCCTTGTATTATTAGCCTTTTCTTTCTAATCTCTCTTTCGAGCATTTCAATTTTAATTTCTTGCTCATTAACCTGTGTTTTTAATTTCAGATTTTCTTCTTCTACCACTTTAACTTTGTTTTTAACGAGATCCAGTTCCTTTTGAAATTGTCAATTTTATTTTCAATACGTTCCGACCTTTTGCTCATCTCATCTAATTTATTCTGAATGTCTTTTAGTATTTCTTCCATGATTGTTTTAAATAGCTGTTATTAGGTATTATTTTAATTTATATATATTAATGTAATAGTTAAAAACCTACACGAACCGTAAATGTAATCAAAAACGTATACGCCTATGTATTTAATCCAGAATTATCATACGACCTTTCTTATCTCCTGCCCAAGTGTTGATATCGCGCCGTAAAATTGCTCTGCCAGGCAATTTCTGCACTTAGTTCCTCGTGCAAGCACTTCACTTTCTAATTGTCTCGTAAGAATAACTATCTACGCACTTTCTTGATCCAATGAATCACTATCATTTATTGATTAAATACCACTCAACCCTTAGTCAGAATTTCAGTTTATTTTATAGACTTTCCGTGAAGATTTTTGAAAATTAACTAGCACTATGTTTAGCACAACCGACCCGCGTCGCGTACCTCACTCAACTCCGGGACGACTATTTAACAATATTAATACATAACGATTAACTTTATTGAAAAATAATCCAACAATTAATATAATTATTCATTCTCAATTAAATTCAGCGGAATACTTCCAAAACAGCATTTTAAAATTTTTAAAACAAGCCACACAGTTTGTTGGGGTTTAGTGTAACGTAACCTAGCGATATCACTAAGGACAGAACATCGTTGCTAAGCGATACTTCGCAACAAGGCTATTTATTTTTTGAGTACGTACATTGTTTTGTGAATATTTTGCATGGTGCTCAATATTCAGTGATATACTGCTGTTATTGGTTGAAAAAAGCAAATGTCTGCAATGTGATTGGCTTATATGTTATAGTGTTGAATAGTCACTGATATTTATATCTGCTGATGTCCTACAGCTCATAACTCGAAAAAGTTTAGGTTTAAAGACAAAATAATAATAACTATAATTATTTATTTTATTATGATCGACATATTTTATTTGAAACTTTTCTTTATATCTGAATCCGTTAAGGAATTCTAAAGAAAAAACCAAAAATGAGCCACCATTTTTCAGTATGGCGGCTGTAATACAGCTTCATTTTTAAGGGACTATTAGTATATTTAACAAGAAGGTAAACGTAACATATTTTTCCTCCACTATTAGTGCATATCCTATTTCGTCTTTTCCACACCTCTAACTATTTGCTTCTTATACAATTACCAGAATAAATAGCTCATGAGTCAAAATGTACGCTAAAATATCTCTGTGCGTTTCCTACCGTCTGTGTAATACAATTAGTTGTATAGCTAGTGAGAAGGTGACACCGTTTCTGTGGCACAACGTGGTGTGCCAAAATTAACTTATCTCACAGTAGAGGAAAATGATATCAACTGTTGTCAAATGAGAATGGAATTACAAGAACTGCACACAGGATTATCGCATTTAAGGTAGACGTGCCCTTATCAGGCCTGTATTTCAGTATTAACTTTTAAAAAATCTATTGAATTAATTATAGATCTCTAATTGATGGGAACTAAAATAACTACAGATTTGAACTGCTGTCAACTACAGATAAAAAACGCCCACGAATTGCTTCGTGTTGCGTTTACCTTTTTCGTAGTTAGAATGCTTAATTTATTTATTTTTTAAACATATCTGAAAGCATTGTTCGACTCGTACATAATTAGATAAATTAAAAATTCTGTTGACTAGAATAATTTACTATTTTCTAACACCGCGCACTCTTTCATGCTTCTTGGAATATGCAATATACAGCTCCATATTATTTAATTATACCTTAAAAGTTATTTAAGTAAAAATGCTTGCAACATTCTATTTCACAGAAATAAACGATAGTAAGTCTAGGAAGTAATAAAACTGCGAATGGAGACATCCTGGATGTAGCTCCCACACTAAAAATTGGCCGAAGGCATGCACGATGCACGTGCCGTTAATCTCCTGAATTTTCATTTTTATACCGCTGCAGCTGCAGCTTTTGGGGAAACTGGCGCGTCTGTGGGATACTGTTCTCTACAGTGTAGCAACAGCCTGTGGAATGAGTTAAATAACTCTTCTAGAACTTTTAGAGAAAATGAAACCCTTTTCAGAAGAAATTAGGCGTTCCTTATAATGGAAAAATTTAAAAAAGCCTTCCAACTTAACCAAACTAACATTTAGTGCCTATTAATGAACTCCCAAAAAATATTTATTTTCAAACGTCATAAAAATTACAACTTACCTGACTTGACAGAGAAGGTAAATGCGTTACTTTTATGCCTAGGCATAACAGTAGTTACTTTTATATCGGCGGACTAAAAGTACTTCAAAACATGATTAGTTTCGCATATTTTTAACATTGGCCGTTATTTATAAGGGCCACTAGATACATTTACGCAAAAACATACATAAGATAACAAACTATGGGGGATTTTAAGTTTATTGTTTTTCAAAATATTCGCCTTTACATTATATGCATTTATTCATTCTATCGAACCAGTTCTCAAATACTCGTGACCATTTTTCTGGAGACATCGCAGCGGACCATGTTATTATATGCCTCAACAGCCTTATCGGGGGAATTAAACCGTTGTCCACGCAATTTATTCTTGATTGTGGGGAATAAATACAAATCACACGGTACCAAGTCGAGGCTATAAGGTGGGTGACCCATTAGTTCCACATTTATAGTGGCCAAAAATGTCATTGTTTGAGCAGCGGTGTGGGGTTTACGACACCTCGCGAGCTCATACAAAGGTCACGTAAAAACTAGACGGCCAGCGCGGATGATATTACTCAAAATCAGGACACTGACTCACCTAGGACCGATGCCCTTCCCGTAACAAGATATGCCGACATCTGTGATGTAAGAGGTGGTCCTACACGACATAACCTAAGGGCAACGGCCTAAAGGACGGTAAACAGTGATAAAATAGATTGAGCGCCACCAAGTTTCATCAATAAGAACGAAAATGCAAAGATAGACCCACTATGAAACCGGGAAATCAATGAGCCAACATTTCGACTTTACAGCTTGGCGAAATCCAAAGCTAAACGGGAAGGAATATATGTGTACAGCCTCACGACGCTTAGCGCTGCAGCGACGAACTCCCCGACTTAGCTGCGACGCTTAAGAACTTCCTCCAGGCTCCACCGTACAAGAATCTAACACAATGTTGAAAACAAACAGGCACGGGCACGTGGGAAAAATCATAAAAATAACGTACTGCGAGCCGATCTATTGGTCTAAACACATGATCAAACAGGTACAACAGCGCCGACGTTGTCAGCGTACACAATGAAAACACAATCAAAGAAAAGGGGTTACACCTATAAGCCCAGCTGCTAGTCCGTTTACCTCTAATCGTCTAAACTTCAGGCGGGATAATGAAAGTTACCACACAGCCGCCAAAGCGGGCGTCTATCACAAAGATGAACTAAACTGTTTAGCAGATAAGCGCATTAATTATTAGCACAAAGATACGTTAATTGGTATTTACAAACGGTCCAAACGAGTGGCCGGTGTTTAGCGAATAAGCGCATTAATTATTAGCACAAAGATACGTTAATTGGTATTTACAAACAGCCCAAGCGAGTGGCTGGTGTTTAGCAAATATGCACCTAAATTATTAGCAAAAAGGTACGTTAACTGGTATTTACAAACTACACATACACTACCTTTTTAGTTGGCTTCGCCTGGCATGCGTCGTTATTGTCGGGGAGTACGCCATTAAAGCGAACGGGCTGCAGCCTTAGTCGTAGGTGCTGTACGGTCCAACTGTTCCCCTTATTTGCAGGGACTGATGTGATATAATTCTGGGCAACAAACGAAAACTGTCGAGACTTACATATTTGACGGTTCTGCAGACTGGATTCCAACGTGGCGGAACAATGGCCCACTAGGCATTGAGACATTTGCAAAACGCCGGTCATAAAAGAAACACGCACAACGCACCCCAAAAAGCACCGCTTCGCACAGAGACGGCCCGTAACAAACTCTCTAACAAACAAGCCAACGCTGTATCAGCACATTCGGCAAAAAAAACCGCGACGCCTCCCACGCCCCAAGGGCTATGTGAGGCAATGGAGCCGCTCTCGAAAAACCTGCACAGAACAACAGCTGGCAACTGTCTCTCGACCCCGACTACCTCCAAAAAGCAAGCTCACGCTGCTCAAGCCAGACACGCTACGTGGCCTCACCACCTGCAACCAATGACGAAGCAGACAACGACAAACGGTTTCGCGCACACCGGCGGGCGATCCAGGTTGAAGACGAAAAGACTGCGATAGTACGAAATTAATTAGAAAAATCTCTCCCTTGCTCTTATAGGCTGGCGTTTTAAATTCGATCAAACAAACACGCTTAAAGCCATCTTCGCAAGGGCTACAGAAACGATAAGCCCAGGTGCAAGCCGAAACTTCTATAAAAAGGGCTGCGTGCTAAAATCTGTAGAATTTTAAATACAATTTGATGAAATACTAAACGTGGGAATATAAGCGAAAAATATATACAAGGGAAGTCGCTTCGTTTCCAATTCATAACAATACATCCATGTTTCGTCACCGGTAACGGTGTCATACACATGTTTTGACTAACCACTTGCAAACCTCTTCTTGCACCAATCCACACGTGCTAGTTTTTGAGCTTCATTCAAATTATGTGTCAACTTCAGTTGTCTATTGAAATGTTGTTGTTTCATGGCACTCTTATAAAATATTGTGAAATCAATTTCTAAGCCCACTTTGCGGAAATTTATGTAATGACCCTTGTATTAGTTCGACCGTTTGAAAATAAAACAGCATATGCTCGGAATAAAAGTGACTTTGTGTGCCTCGGTCGAACTTGTCTGACTTACTTACGCTCGTCAGTCAAACGCATCTGGAGTCGCCACACAAGATATCACTTTTACTCCTAATAGCATAATATACTATTTCATATTTTAATTTAGAAAAAGGTATATCAGTGCCGTCGTTAGTGTTAGTAAACAATTATTTTCAAAGGAGTTTAGGCTTTTTGTTACAAGAGAATTAAGTAAAAGAAGTAAATTAAAGTTTTTAAATCCCTGACAAACCATTTCTAATGACGTTTTAGTCCAAGGATCGACGACAATGACAACATACTAGTTGATTTCTGAGACAATAGCTAACTAGCGATTGAGGACACTATTTCTACACAAAGCATGGTACGTTTCGATTGCGCCTCTACTATTTCGCAGTTCTGTGGTGCAGGTTTTGCATTTTGGTGCGCCCCCCGCCTTCTTCGGTTCCGGCCAGTCAGCGACTCTCAAATTGTGGCTTTTGTCCTCAGCGCTTCTTTCCTTTCTGACGCCGTGATGGTTAACTTTGGTTTAGCGTCCTTAAAACTGTCCAGTGGTTTTGCGGGCTTTCAGAGCATGGTTTTTGATTCTTGGCCCTTGCACTTAGTGCGAATTGATGCGGCCCTAGCAGTTTTGTTGAAAAATTGTTTCTCGTCCCTAGTTTGGCGGATTTGGAAACGCTTCAGCAATCGTTATATACACGTGGGCCAAATTCACCTGTCTTTTATCTAAAGCATCCATGTTCTATCTTAAGCTCTTCTCTTTCTTTAGCAGCAAGTTCGGAACCCCTGCAACCGTAGGTTTGAAGCTAACCGAAAATTTCGATCCCCGCACTTGTGCGCATCGCTTTTAACCCGGCTTGAATTGACCAACTGCAGTTCCCACCTTCGGCGTATCGCTCCCATTATTCTGGCCCAGTTGCGTGAACTCCCGTAGCGGGCAGGAGAAGCTCAATAAGGAAACTAGAATAAGGTTTTGTGTTATTTTTTAAATTAAGATTTGGAATGCTGTGAACAGCGAATCGGTGCAGAGGCTTCACCCGATTGCTACCAATTTCTATCAGAATTTTGGAGCGGTATTTGTAACTCCGGCCGCTATGTACAGTTTGCTTCACGATTGCGTACCTGACGGCGCTCAATCATTTTCCAACCACGGAGTCCATGTCAGTCGCAATTGCATTTATTTTAAACTATCGCATAACGCTCCAGCTTTTCGCATTAAACCAAAATTCAGACATGAGTGCGGCTTTTGGCTTCATTTAAAGGTTTAGCATACCGCGCCAATCTTTACATCGTTGTTTCATGCAGCTGCGTGCCCTATTAGTTGTGAGAACTTCTATTTTCAAGTTATTCAAAATTTAGACCATGAGAGTAAAACAGTTTCTACCTCTGTCGCCTGCTAGCAATCACGCGTTGTCGGTTCGGACGCAGCTTGCGCTGTGATTGGACACACCTGGCTCGCGTGCGGCCGGCAACGCTAGCCAAAACCGTGGCTTGTAGCTCTTCGAGGCATTCAGTCTGGGCCTCCAGAGAGTGTACTCTCATAGCAGGATTGTGTCTCCGCCTAGCGCCCGTTTGGGTGCGGGCCGGTTTGTTTTTGAGGTGGCTTGTGCTGTTGCAGCGACTTTTGGTGGCTTTTTTAATCGTCAGACGGTGCCCGAAAAGCGTTGTGAGTGGTGTGTGTTTCGTGGGGTTATGTGATGAGGTCCTAACTTTGTCCTGGCCGCTCGTACAGTTTTCTTGCGAGCTTGTTTAGCTTATATGTACGTTGGGTGTAACGGGATCCTTCTTGCGAGCAGCCTAATTCAACGGCTCTTTAGGCTTGTGTTAGCCGAGCGGCGTTACACCGCCATACCCGAATAAATAAAAGGGGAATTCTTTGGACGTTTTCGAGTCTCACCGGCCCCAAACCGAATGACAGCTGTAGTGACACGACGCCGCCGCTTGCCGCCTTGGACATTCCGCACCGAGGCCGACCTGTTCAAAACAAGGTATTTCTGCATTTCATTGGTGTCCTACTAATTAAACACTCCGCTAAATTACATTTGATCGCCGCACTGTGTGTTGATTTCTGCAATTCAGGTTCACGAACTTAGATTGGCTAACAGTATTTAACTGAAGCATTGGGCGCGCATTCTTGAATTTACCTGTTCTTATGTGAGTGTTGATGTTAGATAAGGCGCTCCCAGCTGGGTTCTTATTTAGTCCTTTTAGGGTAAGACTGTTATGCCATTGTGCCTGTAATATTGTGTGAGGCGATTATGTCGGCCCTTTTGTAACTGTCGGCCAGGGTTTTGGCCTAATAGATTGGTTTATTATATTTGTCGTATGATTATCCCTGGTACGTGTGCATGTTTGCTTACAGTGTGATCCCGTCTCTATGTCAAGATCGATGTAAGGCGAGGCTTGGAGTATGGTTCTTGAGTGATGCGGGTAGGTCGGAGCGCTATCGCTACGCTGTTGTTCCCCAGAGTCATTATTTGAGTATTTCTCCGCAGTTTGGCTGTCAAGATTCGGTTAAGCGTGGGTTTCCCTATTGGATTTTGTGGCGCGCATTTATTTGGTAACATCCTATACATACCGACACGCTTGCCTAGTAGTGTACCGTTTTAGGACCACGCCCATCTCTATGAGCGTATTCAAGCCGCGGCCTTTAGCCTGTTTTGTAGCGATTTCCAGGGAAGGTGTGGACGTTTCCCGGACTTGTTTAAGTATTTGACACTCACTCATCTGGAAGTGTCGGTAAATTAGTTTGATACTGTAACACTTGTCTGCCTAGGAACAACCCGTTGCCATTTTTGCTAACCATATTTAAATGCGCGTGGTTTTCCCCAATTATACACCGTTGAGTTAGCAAAACGTCATAAAACTTCAATATCAGGTACTCATCTGGTATCTCGCATCCGTTCATTCCGATTTGAGAGCATATGGCACACCAGATTTCAGTTAAACAGTTAGTTACGAGAGCACACTTAAAGCGCTCAAACTTGTTGCTGCGTATGGCCATCGACGGCTTTCGAGATGTCGAGGGCCCGCTAATTTAAAATCTTTGTGCCGGAATAGCGGATCCAGTTTTAGTAGTCAGTTTTTTAGTAGTTAGTTACTTGAAGCACCTTGAGGTGAAACGTAGTCTCCACCTACTAGGTCAAGTGACGTAATTTCTGTGTAGGGGTGGTGACCTTTTTCAGGATTAAGCGGAGATTGTGTTCTGCTTTGGCGCCAGCGCCTCCCACTAGCTCACCTAAGATCTCGCCCAAGTTTAACTTGTCTTAGTCTAAGCTTTAGCAGCGTCTGAAGTTTGTCTATTTTACGTAATTGTTATTGTATTTATATTTTATATTTACTAGGTGCACCCGGCGCACTAAACGTTTATATTATATGGGTTTTCGATGCTGTAAACTGAGTAATGTCGAATTTATGTGTTCTCGTTTCTATCTGAAAACATTTGTCGTATAAATCTTCATAGGCTTTCCGTTCGTACTAATTAAGGGTGTCATCTTTACTGCTTAGTTAGCCATCCCTTCAAATGTGCTCATGTAGTAACGCTTGTTTGATTTTGGCTTAAAATTTGGTATCAAGTGGAAATTGAAGACATTGACCTCACTAATTACGCAATAAAAAATTCTGTTGACAGGTCTCAAAGTAATTAAACTGAAAAAATGCCAAAATTCCTGTTCTATTATTTTTCACATATCAAATAGACCGAAATCTCAACTGGTTGAAAACTACCGATACCGATTACCGGGGGTTGGTTCAAGGTAATTTCAATTCCCCCAACTGGGGGCGGGCTGCTATAGGGACCTTGCATCCCTCTTCAGCCAAGAACGGGAGTTATAGAATGGGTGAAAGAAAGAAGGGGCGGAGAATGGAAGAGAGGCCAGGAAAGGTGGAGAAATACTGCTCCAGCATTTGTCTCAGAAAAAGTACTCTGTTTACCCGAAAAAACCACCTAAAAACCTGAATCAGAGCAGACGGTCGCGGGAATCGAACCCATGACCTTCCGAATGCTAAGTAGACGTGCTAACCACTAAACTACAGAGCTCGGTGATTACCGGACCCTGTATAAGATGGAAGTAGAAAGTATTCGTGTACGTAGTCGTAATGATTTTATGCTGGGTATCCTATTTCCGGTTTTACATATTTTTGGTATACTTTTTATAACCTTAATCGTATTAGACTGGGCAAGTTTCAAACCAATAAAAATAGGCCAATACTAATTGAGGTTACACACCAAAACGAAAAAATGGAGATCCTAAAGTCAGCTAAAAATCTGAGGAATACGAATATTTGGATTTGTGAAGATTTTCCAAAGAACATCCAGACGCAAAGGAAAGAATTAATTGGACACCTGAAAATAGCACGAGAGAAAGGGCACAGAGCATTTTTGAAATATAACAAATTATGCGTAAATGGTAAAGACTATTCTGTAGAGGAGCCCAATGAAAAGGATGAGGAGGAAAACGGACATCATGAGTCCGGGGAGAATAAGAAGATGGGAAGAACTATTAGTCAACGATCACCAGAAAATATCGAGGGCAGCCAATCCAACTCAAATGAAAACCATATCGAAGTTATTATAAGGCAGTCAAGGAAGATCACAAATACGAGCAGCTTTTCAAAAAACTGGTAAAGGTGCCGTTTAGCAAGGAAGAAAATGAAGACAACCGCGACGAAATATGAATTAACGATAATAATACAAAGATAGCAGAATTATATATACGCAAGAAAATATTTATTGAAAATTGGAACGTGAGAACGATGCACGAAATAAGCAAAACAAACCAAATAGACCAAGAAATGGAAAGATACAAAATTGATATTTTGGGATTGAGTGAAACTAGGTGGATAGGCAGTGGTGAAACGAAACTTGACAATCAGATCACGATATTATACTCTGGACATAAGGAAGAAGATGCTAAACACGAACATGGGGTTGCATTTATGGTAAAGCCACGAGCAAAAAACGCGTTACTGGAATGGGATCCAGTATCGGAAAGGATAATAACAGCCAGATTTAATGCAAGGTTTATAAATATATGTATTATTAATGTATACGCTCCGACAAATACAAGCGAACTAGAGAAGAAAGAAGAATTTTATGAACAATTACAAAAGGTATATGATGATATTCAGCGCAAACACAAAAAGAATATAAAAATTGTTCTGGGCGATTTAAACGCAAAGATAGAGAACGATAAGAAATGAAAAGAAGAAATTATGGGAAAGGAAGGCGTCGGGGACATAAATGAAAATGGAACTCTATTTAGTAAATTCTGTGCATTAAACAATTTGATGATTGGAGGTAGTATTTTCCAACATAAGTTAATACATAAAGTTACCTGGAAATCACCGGGAGACAACATCAGAAATCAAATAGATCACATAGCAATAGACAGAAGATTTAGAAGAAGCCTCCTAGATGTAAGAGCGATGTGGGGAGCTGATATACGCTCCGACCATGCACTTTTGAGAATTAAATTTAAAATAAAACTAAAAGCAATAAAAAAACAACATATTTCAGAATAAAATATAATAAGAGGAACGAGAGGATTTCCAAAAAAAGGTGCAATTAAAACTTGGAGATTTAGGAGATATTGATAACTTAAATATTGAAAAAATCTGGGAGAGCTACAAGACCGCGATAAATGAGACAGCGACAGAAACAATAGGCATAAGAAAGGGCCAAATTAAGGAATAGATGTCAAATGAAACATGGAGGCTAATTGAGGAAAGAAGAAAAATAAATTTGAGGATACTAAGTGAAACACACTACAATAGAAAAGAGAGGTTTCACAAATTATATAGCGAATTGGACAAAGAAGTCAAAAAGAGCGCTAGGAGAGATAAGAGAAACCAACACAAGAAATTAATAGAAAAGACGAAATTGGCAGCAGGGTCACATGACATGAAAACGGTCTACGATATTACCAAAAAGCTTTCTAAACAGAAACAAAATAAATCAATGCAAATAAGAGACAAAGAAGGAAACATTCTAAAAGAAGATGAAAGCATTTCAAATAGATGGATGGAGTACTTCAGCGATATATATATAAAGCAAGAGGGACACACAAGAGAAAATTACAGAAACGAAGATTACCAAGAACTAGATATAAATACAAATCAAATCACCAAGGAAGAAGTAACAAGAGCCATTTCTAAACTAAAGAGAGGGAAAGCAGCAGGTATGGACAATATATCAGCAGACTTAATATAAGCAGGAGAAGAAATAGTCATTGAGTTGATCCACTGCCTATTAAATAAAATATGGAACACAGAAGAAATACCTCAAGAATGGACGGAAGGACTAATTATAAAAATCCCCAAAAAAGGCGATACTACACGTTGCGAAAACTGGCAACCCATTACCTTGTTAATACAACAAGTAAAAACTAACTCACATAATAATAGAAAGAATAAAAGAACCAGTAGATAAAAATCTGAGAAACAATCAAGCAGGATTTAGACCACGACGCGAATGTATAGATCAAATTTGTACATTACGAATAATTATAGATGAGGCCTTAGAATGGAAGAAAGATATATTTTTGGGATTTATAGACTAAAAGGCTTTCGACAAAAGAAATCGCGAAAGTTTATAGGAAATTGTAGAAGCATATGGCATTTATCTAAAGATAATTCAAATAACTAAACTTTTATACAATAACTATGCAGCATATATAGAAAACAATGGCACTATCACAGACACAATTAAAATTGATAGTGGAGTTAGGCAAAGCTGTGTCCTTGCTCCCCCTCCTTTCCCTGATAGCCACAGATTGGATTACGAAACGATCCTCCACTTAGAAGATCTGGAATTTGCAGACGATACATGTCTTATAGTAGAGAAATTGACACATATACAAGCAAATATAAACTCTTTACAAATAAATGCAGGAGAAGTGGGTTTAAAAATTAATGTTAACAAAACTAATATTATGCAAATAAACTCGACAGAAACGGGGGAAGTGGAAATTGATGGGAAAAAGATAAAGAAACTGAACGAAGTATTGTACTTAGGTAGTGTTCTGGAACAAAATACAAACTGCCAAAAAGACATTAACCGTAGAATAATGAGAGCCCAGATTGCCTTTATACAAATTAGAAAAATCTGGAATTCCAAAGATCTATCAACGACAAATAAGATCCGCATTTTTAACTCAAATATTAAAAGTACATTACTATACGGTTGCGAATCGTGGGCAATAAATAAAAAACAAACCAAAGGTTTACAAACATTTGTAAATAAATGCTTAAGAAAAATTCTAAACATATACTGGCTATCTACAATTTCAAATAAACAGCTTTGGGAGAGAACCAAACAGTCTCAAATTATTATAGACATAAAAAGAAGGAAATGGAAATGGCTAGGACACACTCTAAGAAAACCAAATAGCGACATTACGAAACAAGCTCTAGAATACACCATAAGAGGCAAAAGGAAACAAGGAAGACCGCCAATAACATGGAGAAGATACACAGCGCAAGAATGTAGAGACCTAAACATGAAGTGGAATGAAGTGAAGAGCATAGCGAAAAATAAAGACCAATGGAAGACTTTAGTGCAAGATATGTGTGATACGGTGACGGAGGATACAAATGTATAAAATAGTACAGAAAAGGAAAACCAACCAAACTACACAAAGGATACAAGAAGAGATATAAGAAATTCAGGGCTAGCACCCTTGAATTTAAACAATGCTAGTGAAACGCGAATACGCCCTATATTCCTTTATGGAATGGACAGGACTAATAATAATAATAATCGTATTAGAAGAACAGCTACTTTAAAAGATATTTTTACTACACCTATAGTGCTCTTAATTAATATTATAGTAAACTATTTCAAGAAATTCTTGTGTCACTCTATCTTTACACAATACATAAAAATGTTTTACTGGACAGCAATTTTACATTTCAAAGATATCGCACGATACCTCTTTCACAGACAATAAGACGTAAATGTCCCTATATCGGGGGTTCTGTTTGCTTTAGGCTTGACAAATAGTAAGTATTCAGAACTTTTGAAGCAGGTGAAAAATGATCCGAAAGCGGATACGGTTAGGTCGCGTCTGTTCCGAAAGCGCGTATAATAAATCTTCCTCGGATTTCTATGGCTTGGAGTGCGTTCGCCCAAGCGGAACACCAAGAACTAAAAACATTAAACGCCTTACGTAACGCCCCCTCTCTCAATGAGATAACAAGGAACTCGTTGTCCAAGTCCGAGCCCTCGTGCTACCGTTTACCATCTCAATTAAATTAAATCTGCTCCTTGCCTGCGAGGCAGCAGCAACAAGTTCGTCAGCTGTCGTCATCCCCAGAATTCGGTTAAAATAAACACTGACGAGTAATTCGGTAATTGTCTAAAGGGTTAGTGAACACCTGGAAATTCACAAAGGTAGTCGCTAGGAGAGCGCGAATAGATGCCTCTAATTATTATGTAGTTAGACGGGAAGCTCGGAAAAGTGAGGAACTTAATAAGAGGGGGTTTGGGAGTCGCCGAGACGACTAACCCGAGCTTATGTTAATCTCCCGCCAAGCTATAATGGTTGGGATTTATTCTGTCCCCAGAAATAATTTCGAGCACGCAACGTATAAGGCTTCTGTTTGAAAGTACAAGAACTCGTTTTTTTAATAAATAAAGTGTACCTAATTATTTATACAGGGTGGCCACGAAACTTGGTATTGTCTTGTTGTTGGGACTGCAACCCAACGAACACATCTCAATGCAGCTCTGATAATCATTTATCTAAAATCACATTGATTACAGTTGTTTGAAGCAATAAAACTCAATAGTCTTCTTCACGAACATTTATTTAAAGTGGCGATATGTTTCGAAACCAAACTGGGCCATAATGATCATCTACAGAGGCATATGGTTAACAATGATGTACATAATAAAGAAATTCACTTAGGTACTCGTAGTAAAATCACATGTTAAAATTTAAGGTTAAAATGAGGTTAAGTTTAAACGTTGAAGACCTCGTGACGGTTAAAATGAGGTTAAGTTTAAGCGTTGAAGACCTCGTGAAGGTTAAAATGAGGTTAAGTTATATCAAGGCACCTCCACTAAAAGCCTGATGGATCACCTTCCCATTATTCCAGTTGTTTCTCACACTTTCGTAACCATTTAACAAAACTGAAGGAACGTGTTTTCAGTTGGTGCTCTGTGCATTGGATGCATTTGCACCGTACACTACAAGTGTCGGTTTTTTTCTATACGCGTTAACATCACATATATTGTAGAAGTTACAGATACCAGAATTAACTGCTACTTGCTTTAACCTTATAGAGGCGCAGCAATTCTGAACAATGTTTCTTTTATATAAATATTGGATAGCTGTGTTGCCATGAAATGTGTATATTGAGTTGCAGTTTCAAATAATGAGGGGCTTCACGTTTTATGGTTCACCTTCGATAAGCATTCTCTTAAAATTTCGAACAATGAATAATAGTTGCTTGTGCATCTAATGTCGAAATAGTAGATTATGCAATAAGGGAGAGAAATGCGTTAGTAGGTATGGGGGCACTTGAGCGTGGGAACTAGGTCATCTCTTATCATCGTGGGAACTGGGTCACGGTCGTCTCGTCAGTAGGTCATCTCTTATCATCGTGGGAACTGGGTCACGGTCGTCTCGTCGCCTGATAAGCGTGGGAACCGGGTCAAGGTCGTCTCTTATCATCGTGGGAACCGGAAGTGTCGCCTGATAAGCGTGGGAACCGGGTCAAGGTCGACTGATAAGCGTGGGAACCGGGTCAAGGTCGTCTCTTATCATTGTCGACTGATAAGCGTGGGAACCGGAGCAGGTAAAGGTAGGTGTACAGGTATGCACGTAAAAGTTGCAGATAAAGGTAAAAGTGCATTTACGGGGTTGAAACTGCATTTAAAAGTGCATTTACGGGGGTTCAGATAAAGGTAAAAAGTGCATTTAAGGGTTCAAAGTGCAGTTAAGTGTTAAAAAGAGTCATCTGTAGGTGTTCGAATTGCGTGGGAAAATTTTGATAAGCGTGGGAACCGGGTCATCTCTTATCATCGTAGGAACCGGACCGTTAGCAGAATGAGGTCGCGCGATTAAAAAATCACAACAACAACATATTAAAGAGTCATTGACCTGGCCTTTAATGTCTGATTAGATAAAGATGTGTGTTAGTTTTAATCTGTTAAATTACAATTTTATATTAATTAAATTATTAGTAGCTCGCCATACAAGATAAGATATCCGGAAAGTGCATTTAAGGCATCTGTTGCATCAGTCCCATTACTGTGTATGTGGGGAATACAAATAATTAGTTCGCGCTAAAAATGCATCAGTTCGTAACGGCATGTCAAAGGCAATGGACACCTATAATTTCTATAGTGAGACGGGCAACTACATGTCAACATCACCGTTGAATATGTCGACTGAAGAAAAAAGTTCTAGAGATGATGAAAATTCAAGAACTCCATCGTGGATACGTAGTCCAAACAGCGAGGGGATGCAGAACGGTGATGACATTATCGATTACGAGCCTCGTGAAAGTTTCCAAATTATACAAAAAGTGTCGCCTTTATGGTGTGCGTATCAACAGCGAGATCTGCTGTTTAACAGTCAATATCGACTCGAGAGGCACGTCAAGGAGCAAACATGGTGTTATGAACCTCATACGAATCTAATAGAAGTAGGACTGTGTCCTGCCGAAAAGTTTCTACCACTTGTGAAAATCCGATGCGCAAGAAGCAATTGTCAAGAGGAGATAATTTTCACCGAGAAAGATTGGCAAGTTTTGCAAACGTCTAAAGTGGAACTGATTGCTAGAAAATTTTTCGATGGATGGCAAGATGGCCCGCTGACAGAGAAAAGTGTACATTTAAACGACCACCTGTCGGTGGTATGTCGCTATGTGTACGGTGAAAAATTGGCAACATTTATCGATAGTGACGTGCATAGTATAGTTTTAACACCGAAAGAATTCGAAATGGTTTTTGAATTGGCATCTCTAGTGGCATTTCGATTAGAAGTGCTCAACAGAATAGATATATCAAAGAGTTATGTGTCTATGATAAAAATGGTGGCGAATGTAATGAAAGCGACATGCATTATCGATCCGTTGTTTATGGCCTCTCAATACCTGGAAAGAGATGCCACGCAAGAGTGTTTAATAATGAGGGAAATGTTGCAACTGTATAAAGACATCTTTATAGAGGATGTGAATAAGGAGCGCGCTAAAATCGCCTAAGATTGTATTTTATGTGAAAATTGTAATAAATCATATGTAATTATTAATCTAATAAATGTGTCATTATATCTGTATGTTATTATTATTTCGGATTTTGATGTGCTGGTGGGGATGGTAGTAGTAGTGTACCTAGTAGTGCCGATAGCAAAGGTAGTGGGAGATAAGGCTAAAATGCGTATAAATACTAGGATTAGAGGGATATGTCTCACTAAATGTTAGTTTATGGCGATGGTTTACTCAACACCCTTATCAATAACCTACCTGTAGAATTACACTTGCCAGGTGGTTATCAATATTGTGGTCCGGGAACACGTTTAGCCAAAAGATTACGACGAGGTGATCCCGGTATAAATCCTCTGGATAAAGCGTGTAAAGTGCATGATATTGCATATGCGACAAATAAAGATCTAGAAGGTAGACATCGCGCCGATAAGACATTGGAAGAGGCAGCCTGGAATAGAGTAAAATCAACGGACGCTACTACCGGTGAGAAGATGGCAGCGTGGGCTGTGACAACTGCAATGAAGGCAAAACAAAAACTAGGTGGTGAAATGACGACGACGACGACAACGACGACCAGGAAGCCGATTCGACAACGTGCAAAAGAAAAAGGTATTGCAGGCAAAGGTTTCTTTAGAAAGTTAACAGAGCTAATTAATAAAAAGATTCCGAAAGGTGGTCTCGATAGCAAGAGTGTAATTCAAGGCGCACTAGTTGTTGCACGAAAACTCTTGAAAGATGTCGGTGGAAAAAGGAATGTCGCTATTCCTCGACAGATTCCCTTACCGAAGGAAGGCGGTATTCTACCTCTCGTGCCATTATTTGCCGGTTTGTCGGCCTTAGGTGGTCTGGCCGGCGGTGTGTCGGGTATTGTGAAAGCAATTAATCAAGTTAGCGATACGAAGAAACGACTCGCCGAAAGTTCGCGACATAACAAAACTATGGAAGCCATTGCAATGGGCAAGAAAAATGGCGGAGCATTATTCATAAAACCCTATGGGAAAACAGGCAGCGCACTCTATTTGAGACCATATAGCAAAGGTGGGAAGATTACTACTACTATTACTCCACGGTACAACAACAATCCTAAGACGAATAAAAGTCGCAGCAAAGGAGCCCCGCTATTTTTAAAAACACATCAAAAAAACTAATAAAATTGCCTCGAAGAGCTTTGACGGATGTGGACTTGATAAAATACGCAAAGGATGTTAAAAACTTTAGAGGAGTGTTTATGCGCGATAATTTGCCAAAAGGTCATCCGTGGACAAACGAAAGTGCAATTCTAAATTTGGACAATGAAACGGGCAATGGAACCCATTGGGTGTGTTACAAGAAATACGGAAATCGAGTTCACTATTTCGACTCTTACGGTGATCTACCTCCACCTATGGAGTTACAAAGCTATCTTCGAGGTTGCGACATGTACTACAATTACGAAAACATTCAAGATTATAACAGGAACGTTTGCGGCCATCTGTGCCTCAAGTTTCTGTATAAAAGGACCGTACATAAGCGAGCGCCATTCAAATATGTCTCAGACGTTCGTAGTATCGGGAAGAGGTAATATAATTACCACAGGTGCATTATTTCCGACGATTCGACTATCGTCCGAGTATAATTACACACTCGGCCTCGTGGGTCTGCACACCTGCAATTCAGTGCGAAACATTTTTCCTGGCAATAACAAATTCTATTACGATATCGACGACAAAGAAATCACTATACCGTCTGGATGTTATGAAGTCGATGAAATAAATGCCTATATACAAGAGGGAATTTCCAAGGATAACAGTGGCGGTGCTAGTTTGAAAAAGGAATTTGACGAGAGCCGTTTTAAACTCGTGCCGAATAATAGCACGCTAAAGTGCGAAGTGCAATCGATCTATAGAATCAATTTTCAAAAACCTGGAAATATAGGTTCTATGCTCGGTTTTAATCCGCAAATACTAGAAGCAGGCAAGAAACACGTGTCCGACAAGGACGTCGAAATCATTCGAGTATATACCATCTTTGTCGATTCAAACATTACGGCCGGATCTTATCGTAACAACATACCTTGTCATTCGATTTATGAATTTGGATTGAGTGTGGCGCCAGGATATCAACTGGAGTGTACACCCTCACATATTATCTATTTTCCGGTGATTGTGGATGAGATTAACAATATTACATTAAGATTAGTGGACCACGAAGGTCGATTGGTGGACATTAGCGAAGATACATTTACGGTAGTACGACTAGAACTTAAACGAGAAAAATGGGCCTAGATTTTATAACTAGAGGGGGTAGCAGCAGCAGCAGCAGTGAAGATGATGAACAGGATAAACCAAAGTGCAAGAGAAATAATGATTCAGTCGAATGCAATTCGTCTTCGATCACGCCAGCATTAGCTACAACACCACTTTGCAATTCGGATCTGAAATTTTTAACCCGATTAGGATTTACCATACTAAGTCCACAAGATAAGAATAAAAAGTGTAAACAATAGCGCAACAATGTCATCCAAACGTGGTTCTGATAGCAACGGAGATAGTGACGATGTTATTTTTAAACGTGTGCGATATAATACAGAGGGACATAAATTAAATATTTTCTCGAAACCGCGAGTTGATAATTTAATCATTAAGGAGGACTATTACTCTTATCAGCCGTTTACGTTAAATACAAACAATTCGGATATAATTAGAATACAGATTCAAAGTTCAGACATCCTGACCGCTACTTACAGAAGTTTCTTTACGATATCAGGAACCTTTGCCCCGAAAATCGCCGACTCGAAAGATTACACAATCACAAATAATGCAGGTCTATTCCTGTTTGAAGATATACAGCTGTTATTCAATGGTCAGATTATAGACAATGCAAAACAACCAGGCTATTTGTCTTATCTCAAAGGCCTCGTTTCCTATACGGCAGACGACTTGAGTGCACTTAGCGCTTCCGGATGGTCACATGATCATATCCAACAGACTATCGACAAAGATAAGAAAACTTTTGTCTATGCCATTCCGCTAAATCTATTTCTGGGATCGTGCGAGGACTACAAAAAAATTCTCGTGCGAATACCACAGGAAGTGGTGCTTATACGGAGCAAGAGTGACGTAAATTGCAGTAAAAGTGCAACTACAGCGGTCGATTTTAATATTACAAAAATTACATGGGAAGTACCTCATGTGACTCTGAGTGACGAAGCGAATTTGCATCTGCTGGAAAAATTACGAGTACAGCCCACTGTACTACTACCATATCGCCGATGGGAATTACATCAGCATTCAGCCCTTCCACAATCCAATTCGACAATTTGGCGCATAAAGAACACAAACCAAAGTGAAAAACCTAGATTTATAATATTGACATTCCAAGAAGCCGGTACCATGAGTTCTCAGACTGGATATGCTACCGATCTCGCTCACCTGAAAATCACCAATATCAAGGTGTATTTGAACACCTCCGAATTTCCGCAGCAACGTATGAAACTGGATTTCGCCAACAAAAATTATTTGGCCGCTTACGAAGCTTATAGGAAATTCCGAGCACAATACTATGGCGACATCGCTTCCACGGACAAGTGTTTGCTAGATTATAACAAGTTTCTACAGAAGCCCATTTTCGTAATCGATTGTACACGACAATTGGAGTCTGTAAAAGAATCGCCTGTAGATGTAAAAATAGAAATTGAAGCTGCCGAAAATTTTCCAGTTGGCTCGTCAGCTTTTGCCATTCTGATTCACGATAACATCATTCAATACAATCCTTTCACGGAAATGGTGACAAAATATGTTAGAGATTAAATAAGGTTTTATTGTAAATATCTGGTCGATAGTAACCTACTAATCATATTTGTAAATTAGATGTGTAAGCAAATTATGTATGTTTCGATTGTAGTAATATTCATATGTAAATACAAGTGTGTGTAAACAAATGGAATTTTATTTAAAAGTGTGTGTATGCATGCAGAATGAATTAGTATAATGAGGGTGGTTAAACAGGAGAGTTCGCTACCTGTTACAAATATCGACAATGTAGCTGAAGAACGAAACAATCGAATCGTCAGACATGGACCGCTGTTGCCTCAATCTGTTCGTGCATCTTTTCTGGGACCTACGGGCTGTGGGAAAACGAATGCAATGTTAAGTTTGATAACAGATGCAAACGGTTTACGATTTCAAAATATCTATGTGTACTCGAAATCGCTCAATCAACCGAAATACGAATATTTGCGAGTTATTCTTAAACCCATTCAAGGTCTCGGTTATTATGAATTCAATGAGAAAGAGGAAATGATCGAAGCAAATCATGCAAAACCGTACAGTCTAATTATATTCGACGATATTGGACATGAATTGAGACAAGAGAAGATACAACAATACTTTAGCATGGGTCGTCATAATTGCATCGATTGTTTTTATCTTAGTCAAACGTACGCTCCAATTCCCAAACATCTTATCAGAGACAATATTAATTTACTGGTATTATTCAAACAAGACGAGTTGAATTTAAAACATGTGTACGACGATCACGTCAGCGCCGACATGACATTCCAACAGTTTAAGGATATGTGTGCACTGTGCTGGAAGGATGCATATGGCTTTTTGGTAATCGACAAGGATAGCAGCAGCAGTGATGGTGGTGGAAGATATCGTATGGGTTTCGATTCATTTATATATTTATAAGCTAAAAACCCGTCTCATATCCGAATTCCCCGTCATGGAGAATACATCATCATCAGCAGCAGCAGCACAGTTAAAGAACAAAGTAATCGAAGCTACAAAAAGCATTAGGAAAAAATTCGCCGCTTATAAACGTGATTTACATAAGGCCGAACGAGATTATTTTCAAACGCATAAACAACTTATCGAACCGCTGCAAAGTATCGCCGCCGTGACTACAGCTTCAAATGCAGCAGCAGTAAAACCGTCATCCGAGACACCATCACATGCAGAACATCGACAAGATTCTACTACTACGTCACCGCTAATTAAAAAACGAAAACTTGAACTTGAATCACCTATTCCTACAGTTAGCAGCCAGGCAGAAGTGCAAGATGAAGACATGACATCATCATCATCATCATCATCATCATCATCTGAAGCTACATATACATATACATATAGTCCAATGGTGCAAGATGTTATCGAAAGATTACAGAATCATGCTGATGAGGATGTAGATAGGTCTAGATACGGTATGAAATATGTAAAATCAAGGGATGAATGGCGATTTGGTTACGAGACTATTGATGTTTTACCCGACAACGATATAAAAGTGGGCGACGACGTTTACAAAGGTACGCCAGGCCTTTTCGAATTGTTAACACTCAAAACTCCGACGAATTTTTCCAACGAAGATATTGATAACTATAGGAAAATTGTGAATAGAACGAATGCAGGAAAGACCATACGTGGTCGTGTTGTAGCAGACAAAAGTGTAAAATATCAGCGTTATCTACAGCAGCCGCCACCTGTAAAATTGCCTACGAAGAAAGTGCTGAAAAAGACAGCGGCGGCAAAGCCTAAACCAAGAAGTGGAAGTGGGGTTTTTAAAACTGTACGTGATATCGATAAACCAGTTGATTACGTCTATTGGAATAAACCGTCTGAATTGATTAGTCGTTTGCGTCTTTTATATGCATCCAAGTGGGCTGGTAATAATGCACATGACAATGAAATTATCTCTATCATCGAGGAGTTAAAAGAAGAGGGTATCATAGCTTAAGGATTAGTGTAAAGATGGTAGTCGACACCTTTGGACGTCAAGTTAGCGATTCATCACGTGGCTTTAATTCTGGTAGTGTAGCTGCTGCTCGTGGTCCACCTGGAATAGGATTTAAATTAACAGTCAATGACGATTACGATTTGGAAACTAAACGATTGTGTAACATTGGCGATCCGCAAGAAGATAACGATGCTGTAAATAAGAAAAACACCTTAATTGTACAAGAGAAGGTTGTTAGTGTGCGTAAGAGAAAATTGATAGATGTTGGCGAACCAGAGGCCGAATCGGATGCAGTGACCAAGAAATTTACAAAGAAAAAACTCCGCAGAATCAATTATCGAATAGATCGTGTGTTGAATGCGATCCGCGAAGATGTCATTCTCCGTTTAATTTCTCTCGAAAGTACATCGAGAGCGCTAATCACATGTGTAGACTCCATTACAGCTAATCTGTATCATCTTAGTTCTGAGTGGAATCGCGATATGAACACATTACCTATAAAGGTTGCAGCAGAATCCTTTATACATACTTCACCTAGAGCAGAACATTTGCTGAAATTATTCGAAGAACAGGAGCAGCAGCAACAGCAGCAAGATGACGCCTCCGAAGATAATACCCAACAGCGGTAATAGGAAACAAGTTATAGTTGATGAAATTCATAAACCTGCACGTAAAAATTTCCCAAGAAGACATACAGTACTGAAAGGTCCGAGAGATTTGTATCAAATCGATCTTGCCGAATATCGTTACGATGCAAAAGACAATGACGGTCACAAATTTATATTGTGCGTAATCGACTGTTATACGAAATACCTGTGGACTTTTCCGCTAAAAACAAAAAGTGGCCCAGAAGTTACGAGTGCGATGCAAATTATATTGAATGCGGCCGGATCACCGAAGAATATTCAGTCGGACGATGGTAGCGAATTTTGGAATCGACACTTTAAAAAACTCATGAAAACACTGGGGATAAGATTTTATTCCACATTTTCAGTCACAAAAGCAGCCATTGCGGAGCGAGTAATTCGCACGATAAAGACAAAACTTGAAAAACTGTTTAGTTTTAACGGCAACTACAGGTGGATTGATATTTTGCAGCGTGTTACTGCCGAATATAACAATGAAAAACATCGTACGATCGGAATGACACCTCATTACGCATTACATAATAATGTCAATCTGGATGCTGTGTATGCTCGTGTGAAGCGTGTTGGAAAACTTCGCTATAGTGTAGGCGATGTTGTACGTATTTCCAAATTTAAATCGACATTCGAGAAAGGCTATAAACCGAATTGGTCTACGGAACTGTTTAAAATCGTTAAAGTACAACTGACCAATCCCACAACGTATCTATTGGAGGATTTGGAAGGCAAGCCTATTTTGGGTGCATTTTACGAGCAGGAAATTGCAAAAACCAATGAAACCGAAGTGTATTTAGTGGAGAAGATATTAAAACATCGCCATACTCGTACGAATAATGAACAGTTATTAGTAAAATGGTTAGGTTTTAAAGAGCCCACATGGATATCTGCTAAAGATTTAATTGTCTAAAATTGCATGCATACTATGTAGTAAAATAAATAGAATATTAGTTTAAATATGTATATTGTATTTATAATGTTACATAATAATAAACACATATATTACATATAGAGTTTTTATTTAAAAGACATTCATGTGACAGTTGGAGATCGTTCACAGCAGGTCGAAATACAATTTGACATCTGATTGGAACACATCGTCACTTCATCTTGGTGTTGTTGTTGACATTTTCCTCCTAATATATTATAAATAGCAGCAACTGTGCCGCTTATTGCTCCCATCGCAGCAAGTACACCTGATGCTATCCATATCCATGACTCATGAAGTACTACATTCATCGTCATCAGCATTACATAATTCCATATCATTAAGTTCCATTTTGTTTCATAATAGGTGCCATTGTGAAAATAGTAACGAATCTTGTAATTTATCCAGGAGCCTTCTTTGTCCGCATACTCCAATGTCGCTAGGAATGTCTTGTTTAAATGTTTGAAGGTCATTGACCTCCACTCACATGCAGCCGTGTCATTAAATGAGGCCAATGAGTTTGAAAATTCTGCGCAAATCTCGACGTTTTTCACATAGGTAGGCCAATACACATATATAGTTTTATTTATTACTATCGCTAAAGCAAAATACATCAAGGCACTACTAGCCATTATTCTAAATGATATGACACTTTTTAACATTTTAGTCTTATTTCTAGTACATATTCCCTCTACATGCGCACGCGCTTTCACATTCAAGGTAGTAGTTTATTGGCCTACTTTCTGATCGAAAATACGCTTGTACACCTGTCCTTTGGCCATGCATTCCTGCAATTGGGTCCTGGTAAAGTTAAGGTCGTTGCGGAGACTCAACAATTGAATATCGTGCGAAGTAGTCTGTGTGATTAGATAATCTAATTGAACCTTGTCATCGGCACACTCTTGGGTAATTTTTTCCAAACACTTTGTCGAACTCGGTAGTGATACTTCATCTCGCAAAGCATTGTACATTGTCGAGAAGTTAAACATAGGAATTTCGTCGCCCCATTGAGGTTGATGAAAATCTATTTTTACATTGGTTTTATTCACATTCCTATTTATACTGGTCGTTCCGTTTAACCACATTTGCGAATTTAACGAATGATCGGTTGCACTTGTCACAGTCAGCATAATTGCAATCAGCACAATCATTTTCATAAGGAATTGTCGCAACTGCGATATGTTCACTACTAAGTTCTATCCGTAAATCCACCATAATCTATATCGTCGCAAAAATTTCTTATCACTGGTTACTCCCCCCACCCGCAACTTTTGTAATTTTCCACATCTTATACTTAAAACCTTTGTTTCTAAATGTCTCTTTCTCCCACCGTTTCATTTTTACGTGAACGTAATTCTCCCAATCATGCCTTAGATATATTTACAGTCAAATTTATTATCGATTTTAATGTCCAGCCACTTCCCGTCTCTTGAAAATCTTATCTTGTATGGCGAGCTACTAATAATTTAATTAATATAAAATTGTAATTTAACAGATTAAAACTAACACACATCTTTATCTAATCAGACATTAAAGGCCAGGTCAATGACTCTTTAATATGTTGTTGTTGTGATTTTTTAATCGCGCGACCTCATTCTGCTAACGGTCCGGTTCCTACGATGATAAGAGATGACCCGGTTCCCACGCTTATCAAAATTTTCCCACGCAATTCGAACACCTACAGATGACTCTTTTTAACACTTAACTGCACTTTGAACCCTTAAATGCACTTTTTACCTTTATCTGAACCCCCGTAAATGCACTTTTAAATGCAGTTTCAACCCCGTAAATGCACTTTTACCTTTATCTGCAACTTTTACGTGCATACCTGTACACCTACCTTTACCTGCTCCGGTTCCCACGCTTATCAGTCGACAATGATAAGAGACGACCTTGACCCGGTTCCCACGCTTATCAGTCGACCTTGACCCGGTTCCCACGCTTATCAGTCGACCTTGACCCGGTTCCCACGCTTATCAGGCGACGAGACGACCGTGACCCAGTTCCCACGATGATAAGAGATGACCTACTGACGAGACGACCGTGACCCAGTTCCCACGATGATAAGAGATGACCTAGTTCCCACGCTCAAGTGCCCCCATACCTACTTGCGTTATTTTGCTGAGGTACAATTTCTGACTCGAGGGCGAAGCCCGAGAGTCAGAAATTGCACTGAAGCAAAATAGCATTCTCTCCGAGTTGCATATACTATTTTTTTCACGTTGCAGGAAGATTTAAAACGAAAAACCCGTTTTTTTAAACGTCATTTATTGACATTTTAGTTACAATTATTTTAAAATTAGTAGCCTTTGGTAAATTTTAAAGTTGGTAGCACTGTAAGTCATTATGACAAGAGCTCACAATTATGTCAAATTCGAGGTTAGTAGCTTAGGTTTTGCGTCAGTTTATGTCAAAACTGACGCGAAACCTAACCTGATAACCCCGAATTTACCATAGATTACCATAGATACAGCAACATTTTTTACTTTAGTCCCTAGGGGCTAAAGTAATTACTTCTGTCCCTAGAGAGTAAATGAGCTACTTTAGTCCCTGAAATAAGTGACTAAAGTGCCAACTTTAGTCCCGCAAGTGAAAAAATGCCTTTTTAGGGCACCTAAAGCGAACGGGGCTTTAAAAATGCGCTTGTTTCTATTACCGAATATTTTATCAGCACGAACAGTGGCAAGTGTTGAAACCCCACGACTGTTAAAATACATATACTCGAAATGTTTCTAATATTATATTATTCGAAATGTAACGAATTTTGTGAAAAACAGAAATGATCGTACTCAAACAAACATTGATGCTAATGTCGCAATTTTCATTGAATATCAACGGCTTCAGTGGGTATCATAATAGTTATTTACAAACTAAATGCGGGAAAGCACTGTCCCGCTCATGCTTCCTATGAGCAGATTAAGCTTTCTCGCATAAGGTTTGTACAATATTTTTTGTATCGAACAGAAATACATCAATAAAAGTAAAATAATTAGTAATTTAGAATTTCAAGCGAATAGAGGTAGCTAAAAAACAAAGTAATTGATAGCAATTGTTTTATGCAGTTGTCGTTTCATATTTTTAATTTTAAACAGTGGCCGATGAATTTCCTTGCATACCTCCTGAAATTCGAAAAACTGCAAATGTGGCAATTCAAAATTTATTACCAGTAAAATCAAAGCACAAGTATGAGCTAGTGCATTCCAAATTTGTTCAGTGGTGCAAATAAAAAAAAGTTAATTATACAGAAAATTTTTTGCTGGCTTATTTTCAAGCCTTTAGAAGTACAGTTACTCACAAAAGTATTTGGACAAGTCTTAAAACTACAATTAAATAATTTTCATGTTGAAAGGCTCATTTATTTGATACTCAATATAATTCTTGTTCAACAAGACACAAGGTAAAACATTTTAATTCTTATATCAAGACTAACAAAAAAATAATTAATGTAAACATCATATTATACACACAAAAGTCTTTGGACAAGTAAATGCAATAATTAAATTAAGCATACATTTTTTAAATTTTAATATTAATGACTGTTAATATTCAGTAGAATATCCATTAGACTTTATAATAGCTCTCAATCTATTTGGCATCGAGTTCACCAACGTGGTTGTCACCGATTGTTTCTTGCTCGATACTTATAATTCCTGCCATAAATTTTCAATCGGGTTAATGTCTGCTGATTGAGAAGGAGTTAAGACATATTTGGGTGTGTTGTAGAGAATCCACTCTCTAACAAGTCGGGCTGTGTGTTTAGAGTCGTAATTTTGTTGAAAGATGAAATTATCCTCAATATTATGTTTTAGGTACTTTGGGGTAAATTTGTTTTTAAAATATTTAGATAGATATATTGATTCATTATCCCATTAATAAGGTGCAAATTTCCCGCACCCCCATACCATAACGCATCCTCTACCATGTTTTACTGTTGGAACTAAATTCTCTTTATTCATTGCGGTACCAGGTTTTCTCTACAGAATTTGTCGACCATCCGAACTGAAGATATTAAATTTACTTTCGTCCGTAAATATAAATCGGTTCCAGAATTCAATTGGTTCATTAACATACATTTTTGCAAAATCTAGTCTTTACGCCTATTTATTTTATTAATGTACGGTTCTTTTCTTCCAATACGCCCATTAAACTCCGCATTCCGCAGTGTTTTTCTTACTGTTTCTACGCTAACTTACTTTTGCAATGTTTCTTCAATTATTCACAGCGCTTATTTGTGGATTTTCTTTTATGGTATGCAAAAAAGACCTTTCATCTTGAATGGCGAGTTTCTTGGGTCGGGGTTCTGGGTTACGATAAAGCAAGTATTGGATTCACCGCAAAAATTCGAAATTCAGTTTTCAACAGATCTTCACGTTTTAGAGTCCCATGAACCCAAAAAAACATGTTTTGTTCATTGGTCTGTCTGTCTGTGTGTGTTTTTAATGTGTATTGATATGAGGTATTTGATTTTTCAGTTGAATACTTCTAAATGGGTTTATTTTGTCTTTTCTATTTTCTTTATTAACTCCTGTTTTAAATAGAACACCCGGTATATTAGTACATTTTTGAATTCAGTTTAAAATGCAAGAGAAAATTTGTCTCTCCAACTAACGCTCTATTTTGTATTGTACCGTTTTTGTAGAATCTGTAATTTAAAAAAAATTGACAAATCTTAAAAATTAAAAATCAATTTTTTGGCTAATTATAAGATCACTGTAAAAGGAAGTTGTGTGCGTGTAGGACACCAGATTTTTATCTCTGGGGCCAGTTGAAACAAATGGTGTGCAGTGTGACCATCAATACGTGTAACCAGTTACAAGCAAGTATTATTATAATGTGGTACACGAAATTCAAAACAAAATTGAATTCCTCGAGTTTATGATTCACCAATACGTCGCTGTATGGCCTGTATTCGCGCTCATGGACAACAAGTTGAGCATTTACTGTAACTTAAAAAATAATAATAATGTGGCTTTTAACATTTGTTAAACATCTATTGCTGCACTTGATATGCCTTATTATTAATAATTGGAAACAATTATTTCGCTTTTGCAACAAGCAACAGCCTGTATTTAGATAACCGTTTGGTTAAGTACATATGTTCATATAGACTTTTTGTCTTCTTTTGGAATGAGGAATCTACCATTTCAGTTTAATTCACTAATTACACTGGTCGGCATTAAAATCGGCCCTAGCACCATTCCTGCTGATTCTTATGTAAAATGACCTCCTGAATCCGAATATGACCTCCGTTTTCCCCCATCACCCGCCGTTTTTGGGGTAAGCCCCCCCACCTATTTTTATCACTTTTCGATAGTTTTGAGGGATGAAAAGGATTATTTTAGCCTTTACATTTCTTCTGAGGAGCTAGAGAGGTGAAAAGTTCTAGAACATGAACATTTGTAGCAAGGAGGTAGATTAGGGGGGGATTTGCCCCCTTAAATTGTAAAAAAATCATTAAAAGTGATCGATTTTTTCGGTTTTCTTCGCAATTTTGCTGACTTATTTTCTACATATTCTAGCTTTACACAATTTAAACAACTTGGAAACACAGAATCCCCACCCAGAACACCGATAAAATGACTCTACGATCGTTGCAGATCTACCGAGGGAAAATTCTCGTGCGAACCTGCGCGCGCGCGAGGTATTGAGAGCGCCAGCGTGGTACAGTGAATTTTCCGAACTGTTGATATATATTTTTTATTATTGTTGCTATATATTTTTATTATTTGGGGATGTTTGGGGGAGGATGAGAGGAGCTGAAAGCTGGAATATGTAGATTCACTGTACCACGCTGGCGCTCTCAATACCTTGCGCGCGGGCAGTTTCGCACAGAAATTTTCCCTCAGTACATCTGTAGCGATCGTAGAGTCAACTTGTTGGTGTTCTAGGCGTGGATTCTGTGTTTCCAAGTAGTTTAAATTGTGTAAACTTCGAATATGTAGAAAATAAGTGAACAAAATTGTTAAAAAACCGAAAAAAAAACCATCACTTTTAATGATTCTTTTACAATTTAAGGGGGGAAATCCCCCCCCAAATCTACCTCCTTGCCACAAATGTTCATGTTCTAGAAATTTTCACCTCTCTAGCCCCTCAGAAGAAATGTAAAGGCTAAAATAATCCTTTTCATCCCTCCAACTTATCGAAAAGTGATAAAAATAGGTGGGGGGGCTTCCCTCGAAAACGGCGTGTGATGGGGGAAAACGGAGGTTATATTCGGATTCAGGAATCTGCAGGAATGGCGTCAGGGCTCGAAAAAAATTTTTTTTTGCCGACCAGTGTTATGAATCACCCTGTATAAATAAAACCAATTGAATAGAATTGGCATTTGATGTCATTTCGTACGCACATAAACTGCTGTATGTAGTGCGTATACAGTAATGGCACTGGATGGTATCGCTTTGGGTCTACGAACGCCACTGTATGTTTCTAAAAATACGATGACTAGTGCGTAATATGCTGATGACATATTAGAAAATATTGTGGTTCCTTTGCCAGCAATCGTTGGCCCACAATTACATTTTCGGTTGACAACGCACCTCCACATAGAGCTGCCATTTTGAGAAGCACCTTTGCAATTAAGGGTATTCGACATTTGGAGTTATTAGCGAGTTCACCTGACCTAAATCCAACGGAATAAGTATGGGATTTGCTGCAGTTGGCTTTAACTTATCAACAAATTCCACCATAATTGAAACAAGAATTATGGAATATTATGACACAGCCATGGGCAGAAATTGATTATTTAATTTTAAGTGTCCCCCAAAGGTTCCAAGAGCTGGTTCGTGTCAGTGGAGGCCATATCCATTATTAATCCAGATAGCGAACACAGTGTGTGTTATAGCTAACATATAAAAATTGTTGTAGGTGGCCAAGAAATAGTTTATTTGTTCAGTTGTTTTATAATGTTGTTCTTTAACGTTTTTCCTAACAAATTAATTTTTTATTGAAGTTTTATTATCAAGAGGTGATATGATAATGTTTGCCGCCAGTGTATATACGTAAACTTCGGCTACAATCTTCGGAACGCAAACCCCAAAAGATCACTCTATATCGCTGAAAATACACGTGAAAAACATCAATCAAAAAGTTAGCGGCCGGGAAACGTCGGTAATTCGCTCAAGCTCTAAATGGTTATCAATCAGTATCCAACTCATCCTGGAAACGGATCTCGATCATTAGATTACCATAACTGCAGCCGCTCGCCGAAGCGGGCGCCGAACACGATAAAAGCGCTTTAGCAAAGTGTATTAACCCTAAAAGGGTAGTGTTCCGAATAAGGAAAACAATCATTAGCCCCAATTAGCGAGCGAGCCGACTTTTAAACGTCCGCTATTCCTGATATTTAATCGGCCCGTAATTGGGCCATTAGTACAGAAAAGCAAATTACCTTCCGCTTTCTGAAGGCGTCGATGAGGGCGTCCAGGTCGGCTCTCTTCATGGGGAAGTTGATGTGGATTCCTCGGTACGCGCGGTCCACGTGCTGCATCCCCTCCTCCTCCATCTCGTCGGACTCGTCGTCGAAACGCAGATCTAAATTATCTTGAAAAATACAATTCGGCATTTGCAAGGTTGCTTAACCTACAGTGGCAGTAGGGGCACCCGAAGGGTTTCAAAACGTTTTAGCGGGACTTTTATCTTACGACACTGATTTGCGGAAGCGCAACTTACAGGGTTACCAGTATTCGATGGTTATACAAGCTGTTTCAACATTGTAGTGTTGTAACTATTACCTGAAGTAACAATCCCACTGAATATAAACACTTGGCGTCAATGCGTCTGCTTCGATATATTATGCAAATTGTTAGAAAAAGTAATATACAATTAGTGTATCAGAAAAATCAGATTAAAATTTAGCTGCTGATGCCTTCTTGAAGGCTCTAGACCAAAATAAATGATCTGCTTTATTCTACTAGATTCTACTTTTGCGTGTGTTAGAATCAACGATGACCTTGTGATCCTTATTATATTGCATTAGACTTAAAAACCGTGTTATACACTTTCTGACTGATAACTCAGATGACCGTATTCTTAAAGTTTGATATAGTGTCCACTCAAAATAAATTAAAGTAGATGCACCGCAAGGATCTGTTATCAGTCCGCTATTGTCTGCTTTCTATAACTCATTATTTGAATAAAATGATACATTGTGATTATGATGTCTACCTGGAGACATAGCGAACATTAAAAATGACATTTTAACTCAATTGAAGTATCAACAAAAAAAGAAATAGGCTGGACCCGACGAGGTCTTTAGTCTGAAATGGTAAAACAGGAAAAATTGTACTAATATAAGCTTTTTATAAGAAATGCCTAGAATTAGAAGTTGAAGGGCGAGACTTGCGTTTATATTTTGAAGATTATTATTCAAAAACTCATAGCTATACGAATTATGATTTAAAATTGACCTAATAATACCTAAAAAATAAAGTTTCTTTTTGCATTTCTACTTTTCGCTTGAAAGGCAGCTCAAGGGCGCTTATTAGGATATCAGGATTGCTCGTTTAAAAAAAATGGTTCTCATAGGATGATATCAGTCATGTGACAGCTGAGTGTAATTATGTTAATAAGTGACGAATAGTGATGATAGTGTGGTGAATATTCTTACGAGTATCAATAAAAGACAAAAAGAAAAGATATCAGTGCTGAATACTAGCTCTGATATACGAGTACATCACAATCAAATTAGACAAATTAAATATCCGAAATAATGTACTAACTTCGCCTTCAACGCCGCTGGGTGGATTGAGTAGCTCAGAGGTACTGTTGCCGGTCCCGAGCCCGGATCAAAAAGGAGGGAACATCTCTGGAACGGGATAATAACCAACCGGAGACATAAAGCAAATAATCGCTCACAGATCTTCAATTGCCTCGGAACCCGGACAAAAAAATGGACAAACGACCCACGCATGGAAAACGAAAATACTGTTACGAACATGGACTATGCAATCCTGGAACACACAAAACCAAGAAATAATAACAGAAATAAAAGGAAAAATTATCCCTGTATGTGCATTGAATGAAACCAAAAAGAAAGGAAAAGGAAAAGAAAAAATATCAAACTATATTTAAATCTATAGTGGAGTACCCAAACAAAAAAGGGCATCCTCTGGAGTAGCATTCTTAATTCATGAGAAGTTAGAAAAATCAATCGAAAATGAAAAGTACATAAACGATCGAATACTACAAATAACAGTAACACTTGAAGAAAGAGATGTACACCTTATTAGCATATATGCACCTGACATAACGAAAAGCATCCTAGAAAGAGAAACATTTTATGATGAATTACAAAGAACGCTCGACTCCATAACACCAGGTGAGAAAGTTATATTATTAGGCGACTTTAACGCCAGAATTGGTAATGAAACCACCCCGAGAATAACTCAACGATTGAATGAAGACACAAAAAATGATAATGGCCTCTTACTTAAATCGTTCGCGGAAATAAACAACCTGAGAATGAATAGCAGGTTCTTTGAATACGATATGAAATATAAGTATACATGGCAAGACACCAGAGGAAGATAATCTGTCATTGACTATATACTTACAAGTAGAGAAATTCACCTTAAACAAATTGTCGATGTTAGAACTCTCAACTCAGCAAACATAGGGAGTGACCATAAGTTATTATTTGGAAAGTTAGATTTGAAACTACAACTAAAAACCAAGAAACCACAAGTTGTTACAAAGTTTAATATAGAAGCATTTGAATATCCAAGCACAAGACAGTTATATCATAATCATTTAAAAGGAACAATTAACCAAAGACATATTGACGAAAACCGATACTCAGTAGAAAGCCAATGGGAAAAGTTAAAAATGAACATTATAGAAGCAGCGGACGAAACTATAGGGCAGTGGAAAATCAATATAAACAAAATACATAGAACGCCATGGTTCACTCCCGAATTTAAAGCAATAACACCAAGAAAAAAGAAAGCATACATACGATTCTTAAGAAATAAAAACCATCAAAATTGGAATGAATATATTACAGTATGTAATGAAACAAATAGACAGATTAAACAAATCAAAGAAATATATTGGCAAGATTTTTCGAAGGCAATAGAAAACCATCTTTATGGAGGACAAAGAAAGATCTATGGTAACTCAGGAGAAACAGGGTGGAAATCAAAGAGACAATCCAGACAAATCAGATAGCAATAACGGGAGTTTCAACTAGAACGCGATACGTTTGAGAAGTGTTTATCGTAGCTCCGAGTGCAGAAAGTTAAAATCAGTTACTTATCGTGAGTTAGCCTTTGGGAGAAACTTCGATTACAAAAGTACTTTTAACAAACAGTAAGTAAAGGGTGTTTTTTTAGAGGGATACAACTTTAAATTGAAATAAAACACAGAAAGATGTTTTTAATATCCATGAAATTAGCTTTATTTGAAAGATAATTTTATGGCATTTATGTATGAATATGATTTCGGGCATGTGACCGCCGCGGTTGGCGTGTACATGACGTAATCTGAAGGTCCAATTTTCACACACTCTTTTCGCAGTAAATCAGGCTGTATTTCATTTCAGCAATAACGCGTCGAATTTTGGCTTGCAAGTGCTCAATTGTTTCCGGTTTATCGGCATAGACATGCGACTTTACATATCCTCAAAGAAAATAATCTAATGGCGTCAAATCGCACGAAAGAGGTGGCCAGTTAAAAATCCATTTCGTGGATCTGTTAACTGGCCACCTCGTTTGTGCGATTTGATGCCATTAGATTATTTTCTTGGAGGATATGTAAAGTCGCATGTCTATGCCGATAAACCGGAAACAATTGAGCACTTGAAAGCCAAAATTCGACGCGTTCTTGCTGAAATGAAATACAGCCTGATTTACTGCGAAAAGAGTGTGTGAAAATTGGACCTTCAGATTACGTCATGTACACGCCAACCGCGGCGGTCACATGCCCGAAATCATATTCATACATAAATGCCATAAAATTATGTTTCAAATAAAGCCAATTTCATGGATATTAAAAACATCTTTCTGTGTTTTATTTCAATTTAAAGTTGTATCCCTCTAAAAAAACACCCTTTAGTAACTACTCATTACGAATAACAATAACACAAATGATAACCCAATGGAAAAAAACACGACTCCTTATCACCACCTGTCAACGAGGTGCAAAAGCGATACATGTGGTCACCTCCAAATTTATTAACGGAAAATAAATATTATTTACCACCTCAACTAAAAGCTAATCTTAATGACAATCAAACTGCTAAATCAGCCAGTGCATCAAACACAACAGTAACGAAACCAAAAATTCCACCTCTTTATCTCCACAATGCAGTCAATCACACAGCGCTAACAGCTGACGTTAAAAGTATGATAACTGGCGAGTTCACTACGCTCTATAATAATAGCATATTAAAATTAAATTTAACCAAAGAAGAGGATTACAGAACAATAACAAAGCATTTTAAAGATAATAGCATACCATTTCACACATTTCAGAACCCAAATAAAAAGCACACTGGAACCACTCCCACAATCAATGCTCAAAAACTCCTACATAACCACCAAAATGCATAAATTGTGGTGGAGATCATGCTGCAAATTTCCGAGAATGCAGTCATCCCATTGAATTAGTACAAAGACTTAAAAAAAACTACCAAACTACCGAGGTCAAACCTATGCTAGAATCGTACAGAACAAGCAGCCAAATACATCACAAGTACCAGCTAATATCACCAACATCCTATCTCCTAACTTTAACTCCAATAGTCAACCACAATCAAGCACCACCACAGCAGAGTCGTCCCTGGCAAATACCTTAATCAAACTGGTACTCGACTTTATTACCCCATTTCTCCCACAAATAAAAACGTTTATCACAACCACCCTTCTCCCTCTGCTCCTTAATGGCCCATAATAATCAGCCGAGAAGATTAGAAAGATTAACAATCCTAAATTGGAATTCCAACGGCATCAAAACCCAACGATCCTTATTAATTTCCTTTCTGGCTAGACGTAACGTGGACATTGCCTGCATATCCGAGACTCATCTGTCTAACATCGATATTTTCAAAATACCCGGCTACCAAATATATCGCAACGACCGAAACTCAGACAAAGCTGCAGGCGGTGTGGCAATAATTATCAAAAAGCAGATCCTTCACCCTACTATCCCTAACCTACCACTACACAGTGTAGAAACCACAAGCATACAAATCATGTTAAATAATGAACGTCACACAATAACAAGCATATACAAGCAACCAAATAAGAAACTAAGTGAATCAGATATCCAAGCAGTATTCAATACAGCTGAACAATTATTAGTAATAGGTGATCCAAACTGTAAAAATACAATATGGGGATGTAGAGCGCCTAACCCAAATGTAATCAAACTGGAAAACCAAGCAATTGAAAATGGCTTCCAAATTATAGCACCCATAGAGTGCACCTATTACCCCTACAGATATGATCACAACCCAGACATAGGGCATAGTGCTACAGAAGAACTTCTCAAAACAGATTCACCAAGAAGTAATCAATGACCTAGACTCCGACCATCTTCCGGTTCTCATATCGTTCATTAGCACCACACAAACAAGACAACCCATTCCTCGACTAATCACTGGTCCTATTCAATGATAAATTCCAAACCAGCTTCTATCAAAACCTACAATGTCTCAGAAACTTGAAGTCAGCAAAAGACATAGATAACGCCGTAACCAAATTAACAACGGCAATTGTAGATAGCGTACAGCAAGCGATAATACAAACTAAATCAACTCAACGCCCTAGGAATTTTAATACCCCAAACTACATAATTGACCTTAAAAAAATTAAGAGTAGAGTACGTCGGGAATGGCAGAGAACAAGATCAGTAGAACTCAAGAGATCCTTAAATAACCTAATTCATCGAATTAAAAATGAACTGGATGCATTCAGGATAACTATATATCTAAAATACATCGAAGAACTAGAACCAGTCGACGCTAACATGTGGAGGGCGACAAGGAGAATCTTAAAAACAAAAGAGGAGATACCACTTTTAACCTCAGAAACAAACAACTATAGCACGGATGCTGAAAAAGCTACAGCATTTGCTGAACATCTTGAACTCGTCTTTACAACTGAAATTACTTGCGGCCCCACCCATAGAACGAACATAACAAACCACATAGAAAGGAACTTAGCATGTACCACACAGCCTATTAAGCCCACATCACCCGCTGAACTAAAATCCATAATCAAGAAAGTCCCCAAACGAAAGTCGCCGGGACACGACTTAATAACGAACGCAGTGATTGCACAACTAACCATGAAGACTCTGGCATATCTCTCCACAACCTTTAATGCATGCCTTAGAATAGGATACTTTTCTAAAACTCGAAAGCATGCCCACATTCTTATGTTTCCAAAACCACAGAAAAATAGAAAACAGATGGAAAGCTACAGACCTATCGGTCTACTAACAACAATGTCAAAACTATTGGAAAAGGTAATCTGTTCTTGATTAAATACCGAAATGATCTCCCATAACGTCCTTCCACCGGACCAGTTCGGTTTCCGAAAAACGTACTCCACTAACCATCAGCTGCAACGAATCACTGAAGTCATAGAAACTGGCTACGAAAACAAATGCTACACAACAGCACTATTCCTCGACGTAGCACAGCCCTTCGAGTCTGAATTGAAGGCCTGAAGAGCAAAATACTCAGGCTAAACATATCGATTTACCTCAAAGCAATAGCCTTCTCCTTCCTCGATGACAGAACGTTTGCTGTAAAAATTAATCTTACCCTTTCTGAAGCAGAAAACATACGTGCAGGAGTCCCACAAGGTAGTATATTGGGTCCGCTACTATTTAATATATACACCTCAAGATATACGAACAATTAACGCCACCATAGCAACATTTGCCGACGACACCGTCATTATAACACAAAGCACTGATCACCTACAAGCCATCTCCAAACTACAACGAGCAACTGATCAAATCTGCTCCTGGTTCAACAAGTGGAACATACGAGACAACTCAGCGAAATGCTAAACTAAAGTGTTTACCCTAAAACGCATCCCAAACCTACCTAACATCCACATCAGTAATAATAGCATCGAATGGAACCCATCCGATAAAGCAGTCAAATATCTGGGAGTGCTTCTTGACACGCGACTGTCATGGAAACTGCACGTTAACCAAAAGCTCAATCAGAGTTATGCACGACTGGCGCAACTATATCCGGTAATTAATAGAAAGTCAACACTGAAAATTCAGTGTCCAAACCTAATGTACAAATCTTTAATCAAACCTCTGGCACTGTACGCATCACCCATCTGGAGCAACACCGCGAAAACGAATTTAACCAAACTCCAAAGGCTTCAAAACAAAGTGCTTCGCATCGCCGTAAATGCACCATGGTACATAAGAAATGAACAATTTCACTATGAACTGGGTATCTCAACAATACAAGAGTACATCAGTGCCAGAGAGAAGAAATTCTATACCAACATAAACTCCTGCGGGGCATCGGCACACTATCATCTCAGCAGTCGAAATATTCACACCCGACTGAAGCGAAAGCTACCTCAGGACCTACTAACCGATGACTCTACCGACTGATCATAATCCAATTAGAGATGCCAATATATCTGAAATGCGATTTTACTCAGTTATTTGTACATAGTTCAACCCTACCATGTATAACATGTATGTTGTTGATCTGGTAATAAATAAATTAAAATAGAAAAAAGATAGCAATAACACAATGAAGAGCTTATTTCACAAAATTATATAAAGCAGAACAGGAAGAAGAAACTACACATTATACAAATCAAGAGACGAAACACACTCGAACAAAAAACATCATTAATAGCCTGAAGAACAGAAAGACAGCAGGACCCTATCGATTAGTCAACGAGATGCTTAAATATGGAGGAGATATACCAGTGTTCAAGAAAGGCGACAAAATAGCTCTTGACAACTATAGAGGCATTACACTTCTTAACAGCTCTTTTAAAGCATTTACTAAATTAATATTACAAGAACTGAATAAATCTATACAAATCAGAGAATAACCAAGGGTTTAGAAAGAATTGATTTACTATAGACGCCATCTACATTTTAAGACAACTGGTAGAAAAATCATTAGAATACCAAAAACCAGCATACCTCTGTTTCATTGACATGACGAAGGCTTTTGATAGAGTCTTATTAAAAGATTTAGTTGAAAAATTAAACGAAAAAGAAGTTAATGAACAGTTTAAAAACTTAATTACAGAAATAAATCGATGATACACAACTAAAGTAAAGGTAAGACATACATTAAGCGATACTGTAAACATAGAAAAAGGAATAAGGCAGGGTGACTCTTTGAGCCCATTCCTATTCAACTTGATATTGGACTATGTAATAGAAAGCTTACCTAAAGACCTTCGCTAGAAAATGGGAACTACATCATTCAATATACCGATGCAGCCAAAATTATATATAACAGCAATGAGATAACATGAACAAGAAAATAACACGTATTGCTTGAATAAGAAACTGATAAACATAGTAGCAAATATTCGAGTAGGCTTGACGCTAATTTTAATTATGACCGATGTCAACCAAGCATGCCTACTAAAATATTTTTTTCGTATGCTCGTCTCTTTCTTATTCAAATATTCTATTTGGTTGTTCATGTTATCTCATTGCTGTTATATGCAGTGAATTTATTTTAATGCGGAATGTGGTATTCCAGTTTTCATGAGGACTTGATTGTTGCTATTGGTTTCTAAGGGTACGCCACGCCATATATGAACCGCAGTGTTATTGAAAAAGAAGCGTCACAAATAAGAACAGGAAATGCAACATGTAATAACCCACATACTTGCCGTGAACTGAAGTCTTTATACCATTTGATAAGCAGAATTCCTTCCTCCATAGAATATATTATGTTTTTACATACTCAATAACGTTTCCATATTGCATTTTACAATAAACACATTTACACATTGCGCGTTATAATAAACTCTCTGTATAATTATGGCCCCATCCGTAGTTTGTTACGCAGATGGTGCGGTATTAATAGCTGAATCGGAGGATAAAGTTTCTATTTAACTTCAATATGACGGCAAAGAAATTTAACATGATGATAAATGTCGATAAAGCAAAGTGCATGACAATCGCAAAGCAACCCCTAAGATGTAAATTGAAAAATAATGGGAAGATAATACAACAGGTAATGAACTTCACCTATCTGGGAAGTGTAATCACAAGTGACGGGAGCTTGTATACAGAAATAAAGGCTCAAACAATAAAAGCTGCAAGAACAATAGGATGCCTAAGAGATATAGTTTTTCGTACTGAGTACATGTGAACTGACAGCAAAGTAAGGATATATAAGACTGTAGTAAGGTCAATTATGACATATAGTGCAGAAACCAGGCCTGATGCAGAGAGAACTATACAACTTATGAGAACTACAGAAATCAAAACCTTAAGAATAATACAAGGGAAAACTTTAAGAGATAGATGCAGAAATGAAGATATACAACAGAGCTGTAAAATACTAGATATAAAAAACATCCACGAGAACGTAGAACATACTGGAACAAGCATATAGAACGAATGAATGAATATAGGCCAGTGAAACGAGCAAAATGTGACAAACCACAGGGCAAGAGAGTACCAAGAAGACCATTAAAACGGTGGAAAGAATGTTGGCCGTCGGAAGAAGCGGAGGCATTAGAAGAAAATACAGGCAAAAAGCCTACCTTGAAAGAGAAAGAAGAAGAAGAAGAAGAATGTACAGATTTATCCTCCAACTGGAGGACACGACTATGAAGAAGTTACGAAATTCTACGCCGATATATTGAAAGCCCTTAGAAAACGTAATACATAGATAGTTATAGATCTTAACTATAGATTAGGAAAACAGGAAAAAAAGGGAGAAGTGTGTAGGAGCAAATAGGCGAAATGAAAGAAACTCTGGGGGCACAATAATGACACACTTTCTGGAACAAGAAGGGTTCTACATTATGAATACGTCCTTTAACAGGAAAGACCACAGAAAATGAACGTGGCTAAGCCCCAACGGGAAAACAACAAACCAAATCGACTATGTTCTTTCAAAGCACCCTGAGATAATCGCTAATGCAGAAGTCCTTAACAATTGCAATGTTGAAAGTGACCATTTGGTAGTCAGAACAAATATTAAAACAAATACAAAAGATAATAAAAACAGAAAATGAATAAAGGTCAGGAAAAAATTACAAACTGTGATAAACTCAGAGAACAGAAGGATTAATATAGAAGGAAAGCCACAGACAAAATAGAGACTGAACCTGCAGACGTGTTGACAATAAGCAAAGAAATGGGAGACTAGTTAACATACTACAAGAAGCTGCAAAATCACACAAGAAGGGCAAACCTAAGAGAGTAGAGAAATTAAATTTGAAAACCAAGGAAATTCCTGACAAACGTAAAACATTCATCACCCATGGCAAAAGAAACACCGAAGAATATTCTGAAGTCAACATAACTGCAAGAAAAGCGATTTAACAGAATTCGAGCGATAAAGAACGTTTGTCTTAAAATCCATAAATATGAAAAAGCCGTGGCAGATGATGGAATTGAGATGGAATTGATCAAAGAAACAGTATAGGTCTGCAGAATAAAGCTAGTTACCCTCAATAATGGAGCATCTCCACACAGTACCAACTTTAATAGAAAGAACTACTGAATATAATATTCTCTTATTTATGGTATTCCTCGACTACAGAAAAGCTATCCAAACCTATTTACTACGATATTAGAAAATACCCTGAGGCATATAAACTGGAATGGGAGAGGTATAACCGTATTGGAGGGAAAACGTCACCATTTAATAATTACAGACATCCATGATAATAGATATTAAAGCAGCTTCTTCAAGAATAGGACTAGAACTAAATCCTAACAAGACAAAACACATGTCAAACCAAATTGACGAAATGGGTACATAACACACTTACTTGGAAGAAACCATAACAATGGGAAAAGAAAATTAAGAGCAAGAAATTCGCTCCAGATTGAGGCTCACTTGGTGTGCTTTCGGAAAATCTGAGATATATTTCAAATTAAATTACCCCAAAATTAAAAACGGATTTGTATAACCAGTTCCTACTACTCGTAACTACATAGGTACGGTGCTGAACCATGGGTCTTTACTAAAGCTATAACAAATAAACTTAAAACAAACCAACATGCGATAAAACGTAAAGCCAATATAATAACCTTGTTAGACCATAAGATAATGATGGGCGAAGTATTTTGCGATGGGGTAGGAAAAATGGCGCAATAAGATCATCAGATGGGGTCCACGTAGAAGCGTAGGCCGTCCCCATAAGCGCTGGGTGGATGATATAAAGCGTACAGCGGGTCTGAATTGGTACAATGTCGTAAAAGATCGAACAAGATTGAGAAATATGAAGGAGGCCTATACCCTTAGGGTAGAGAACTGCTAGATGACGATGAGAGAGTTGGGTCGTGACTGTAAGGGGAGGGGGGATTTAATTCCTGGATAGTTCATTGCTGTATAGCAGCCTTCGCAGCAATTAAAGTGTGTATTGGCGCATTGTCGTGCTATAAAGTCACTTCTCAGAATATGTTTCCCCATGGTTTTTCTTCGATGGCATTCATCATTAATGACTATAGTATTTAGTTGCTTAATGTCCACTAGCAAAATTGCCTGAGCATACCAAAATATTGTGGCTATGATATTTTTTATGGATTCAGCACCGTTTGCTTCTATTAGGCGTGTGAATCCAGGATACCACCACTCCATATATTATTTCCGTTTAGACAACGGAATACGTATGGCACAGAACCATAGTTTTATCTCCAATAACAATTTAATCGATTATATTCTTTTTCTACGCGTCGTTGTTTCTGTACAACACCCAAAAATGTTAGGACCCATTTTTTTATATAGGATGGTAGCAACAAAGTTTTTAAAAATCCACACTTTTTGCCTATCCTTTAGCACCTGTTCTAGTAACAGCGCAATTGTTTCCGGAGTGAGTGCTTCTGCTGGTCTGCCTTGATGAGGATCATTTTAAATCCCTAAATGAAACTGCTTAGCCTATTCTTTGACAGTGATGATGGGGAAGATTCGCTGTAGACAGCATCAAAGCGTCGTTTAATTTCTACAGGGCTTTCGTCTTCTTTAGTAAAAAATGTAATAACTGGGCGATGCTAAAGTTAAACATTTCAAAATATCGCGCAAAATGGCACTTCTATTTAGCTTGAGTGCTATTGATGTTAGAACTGAAAAATCTTAACTGTAGTGCAATAAAACATAAGGTGTAGGGTTGGCGGAGTAAACCTGTCAATTTTTATTTTAATCGTATAGTTCAAAGGGTTACTCAATTTAAATTACTACGGGTAGAGCATGTAGCTAAACAATAGGTGGATATCAAATATTATTAAGTGGAGACTGGCACACCCCAAAATAAATGGACGGAATATGATGGTTCCAATTAGCACAAGATTAAAAAATAGAACAGATCTACGATTAGATTACTAAAAATTTAAATTAAGAAACGAAGTGAATATGATTGGTCCTACTTCAATTTTGAAGAATTGATTAACTACTTCGTGTAACAATATTTTGAATAAACTGTTCATTTAAGAAAATCCGTTATACACTTTCTGCGTGCCACTCTAACATAAACAAAACTCGGCTGCTGTTTGGAAGCTATTCCAAGGCATCATGCAAACTTTCTCAGTTTTTACGATTATTCAACGCCGCAGCATGTAAGGTAAACTTGTTAAAAAGTTTCATCCAATGCTGGTATCTAAGCAAATTGATAAGATATTTCTGCATCGTTTTTATACACTCAATAAATCATAAGAAAGCTCAAGTAAACATATAAGAATTTTAGTAATAACTTTGAGAAAACTAGTGCCAGATCATGTATAATCTAAACAGAAAAATATTTTGTTTAAGCGGTTACTTCAGCAGTATTTTTCAAGTTGTCAGAGCATATGCCTAGCTACTTTAAAATCAGAAGTAAAATTAATATCCTTCAAAAACATTCCGATATAAGTATTAGAATTCTAACAAAAACTGTTTTCCACTGAAGCTTCAATTCAAAGTTAGCAGATTTTGAGCTATTTTTCCACACTAAAAATTTAAAGTATTAGTATGAGAACGTTTAATAAAATCAATTAGCTTTATCAACGCAGCAACAAACTATGACATTAAAACTTAAGAAATCAAAACGTGTTTTATGGCACCGCGTAATTAAATACTAACTCGGCGTCTGCTGTCTAGATATGATAAAAAGTTATTTGATTTAATTTATAAGAATAAATAAACAACTCTTAACTGATTCAATGCAATAAGAAGATACATGTTAATTCTTGTTAAGTAAAATAAACGCGGCATTTTTATTTTACTGCCCATTGAAACCGATTTATTATGTTATGTGAACGTATTTTACGATTGTTGTTCCACGCATATTCAGCAAATTAAAATTTTTCGATCTCGTATTTTTAATCAAATCTTTGTATTCTTACACTGGCCCGACGAGGGCCATAGCTTGGTATAGAATTTTTCCACTCTTTACCGTTCGTTGGTTCTTTTTTCCATTCTTGTAATGCCCCATTTTATTTTGCATTACGTTATTAAATAGTTCCACGAGACAGTTTGTTTTCAAATATGGTTTTCCAGCGAGCTCCGCTTTTGGCGTGGCGTAATTTATATTTTGCCCAAGGAACGCTGGACCTTTGAGATTGACACCTGCGAAAAATTTCTCGATAATGAGCCGTGGTCAAAGAAGGCTAGGCTCGAGCCACTTTTTATTTAGAAGCCACCTCCGGAGATTTGCATTGTTTTAACTGGCAAGCTATGGGAGCATCGAGTGTCTGTAACAAATGATGTAAAACAGCGGCGTCACTTCAAGCACGTTCAGAGCAATATCCAGCTGTGGTGAGACTTTCCGTTGTATTTTTTGTGGGTTATAATTTCGTAGTAATTAGGCTTGATTCCATGTCCAATACTACCAAGTCTCCGGCTCCCAAGCATCAAGCTCATATGGATTGCAGGTTCCTTGCGATATACTCCTGTTGCGTGATTTTATCGCAGCAAACGGCTTTTGCTGCGTGAGACGCAGATGCTAGCAGTATGGCGGCGGCTTGAATTTTCTTCAGCTACAGCAGCCGTCTGTATCCGCTTCAGATCTCTATTCAACAATTCCAGGCCAGCGAGACCCTCCATAAGATCGTTTTGATAGTGCTTTCAACTACGTTTCGTAAGTACGTGCATTGATTTTCAGCTTGTTTGTTATATTTATCGGTAAAGGGCTATTGCCTAACAAGAAACAGTTCTACGAGGGCCTTCGATTATCAAACTGTACGCAATAAATACTAGCTTGTTTGCAATGCTTGACGCGTTAGAACTTCATCAATTAGGGTGTCTGCAATTTTGTAAGTCCCTAATACTTATTGTTGTGCGACTCGTTAAATGTCTCATATTCCCCATTGCCACTTATGCGTCAGAGACTTGGACCGTCAAGAAAACAGATGCCAAGAGAATAAGTGCTTTCGAAATGTGGGTATATCGAAGAATTTTACGAATACCTTGGACTGCATACCGTACGAATGCCTCAGTCCTAGAGGAACTAAATACGACAAAAAGACTCATAACAACAATAAGCAGAAACATTCTTCGATACTTTGGCCACGTAGTAAGAGGTGGGGACACCATGGAACGACTAATTGTGGAAGGCAATGTCGAAGGCAAAAGAGCAAGAGGACGGTCTCCCACGCGATGGACGGACCAGATCAAATCAGCCACGGGATACACATTTGAAGAAGCAACCCACCAAGCGCAAGACAGAACAACATGGTCCGAAAAGATAGCGCAAATGATGCCACCACGTCCTTACGAAGGATGATGGACAGAGGAGGAATACTTATTTACACAAGTGTCCTTGAATATCCGACCACTTTAAAAGTTTGCAATCCTGGGTTGGAGCGCTTCTTTATCAGCGCAGCCGTTAATATTGCTGGCGTTCGGAGTTTCTAATCTGTTGTATACAATGTGTGTCGAATTTTAATAATTCATGTTTGTGTGTTATGGTTTGAGGGCTCCAACTAATTTATTTGTTACTTAACGATTCTGTGCCTTATTGAGCCTCCAGCCTTAATTGTGATGTTAATTGCAACCCTGTTGATGATATTACATTCTATTACATGTTGCTGGTTTCTATTTTCTTTGTGTATTTATGCTACGACCCTATTTGAACTGGCTCGTTTGTTTTAGATTTTGGTCGAAGTGCGAGGCTTACAAGGTAGATGGTTGTAGTGTGCTTATTAACTTCAATTTGTTCTTCTGTGTTTTATTCAGCATTTTCGTGAAAATTTTCGCTTTCTCTCTGCTCTTTGATTCTGTCTGCCAATTAAGTCCCATTCGTTATGTGTACCCTATGTTATTTGCCCTTGGTATTCGTTTTCCTGTAAAAATTGCTGTGTTCTTGATATTCTTAAATTTTTTCAATAGACTACTCCTCTTTTTCCATTTCTTATTTTTACAAACCCTTTTAACTTGCATTAGTTCTTCATCCTACGGTTCAGTAGTCTCTTTGCATTCCTTCTTCAGAATTCCTATCATGGTCCTTTCGCAAGCAAGGGCTTTTGTTTTTCACTTATCGCCAAATCAATCTATTCGTGGCATCTTCCCTTTGGTGCTTACTTTAGTTGCTGTTTGTTAAAATACCACTTTAATAACCTTCCAAATGTCTTCTACTTTATTATTGCTTTCCTCTTATAATATGAGTTTCTACACATCTTCTTCATATATATTTAAAATGCGTCTCTTTCTAAGTAATCTTTATCAAAACTTCTTTTTTTACACGAGGTCTCACTATAAAACGGTCTCCATTTGCTTCCACTCCTGTGCATTATAATATGTATTTGACATGCGATGCATGCTTGATCTCTGTTTTCTCTAAATACAAGTGAACGGCGAACGCGTTGAATTTATTGCCCGAGCGGGCTCCGCGTCTTTAGGAGTCAGATAACAGTAGAATAGTTAATACACGCAGCTTTTAGCTTTCTCAGGAGTGCGATGTGTTAGCCGTGCGGGAGCGTCCTTTCCGGCTTTTTTGGATTCATTGGTTTATTGCCGGATAAATGCAATCTTTCCAAATACAATAACGCCTGAAATTTCATTCAAGTTTCTTGAGACATAGCGGAACCTCAAAATTCGATTTACATCGTACATCAGCAGCATGGCACTCAACTGATGGTCGCCGCTTCTTCGCCCGAAACTTTGCTGATTGCGCTCTTCAGCGGCCGCTATGAAATTACGTTCCAAACCGGAGCCCTGCCGTCTGGCTTGGTCTAATCTGATTGCATGCGTATCATGACCTATGTTTTTGTCCATATTACAATATATGTCTTTCTGTTGCATGTACTTATAAGTTTCTACGGTGTCTAATTAACGGATATAAATTTTGAGAAACTTATTTCTTTCGAATGTAAGCGACATGATGTTCGCGAAGTATGAGTAACTAATTCCCCTGAACTTAAGAGGCAACATACTCTCTGTATTGAGTACATATAGTACAGGACAATGTAAAGGACATGGCGGCACCCTCACCAAATAATGACAAATATTTCTTATACCTTCTAAGTTGACTGTCGCAAATAAACACATACTCTTAGTTTAACAGCACCCTCATCTTATTGAGCTAGCTGTCTGCAACACTAAATTTTGTCGCAGACAGTAAATACGTTTTCACCTGAAACAGAAAATTGGCGTCCGAGTGCCGACCGCTGCGAACGTTGCTTAACTCTCGAGACTGCTTGACAAGTTGTTGGAGCGTGCAGCTATGCAACCAGCTGGTATCAAATAAAATCGGTGATTTACCAATACCGTTAGCCTAGATGGGGAATAGAACGCCAATAACATAACATTTCAAATTTAAAGGTGACAAGCAATAGCAAGTAGCATTCGCATTTCTGTATAACTTTAAGAAACAGCTTTCCAAAACGGAGATCAATCAGCCTGATAGGTTGTGTCGGTCTGGATTGTGTTCACAAAAGTTATGTAGTTTCGTAGGACCTTTTATATAATTTTTGGTTTGATGCGATTAATTGAATGATTGCGACAAAAATTGTTTAACATGGTTGACGTCGAAACCAATGCTTCGGTTGCGTCGCAGTAATAATAAAAATTCGCTTGATTACATTTACCTGTTTTTCCATCTGCTACAGTTTCTGAGATTCCCTTAGGCAAGTAAAAACAAAACTCACTCAGTGCATTATTAAAATGATTCTTAAGTCTTCGCCTTCGGGGATTAGACTTATTTGGCTTGTTAAAGATATACATTAAACAAATAAAGAATTACATCTGCTCATATCAGTTTTTGTTTTTTTAATGCTGGTGTTTATTTTTGTTAGTTTGCGATAATAAGCTTCTAATTTATATTTGCAGCAAACTTGCATTTGAAATCCTATTACGCTGAGACTGAAATAAACCGTCTGAAGCCAACAGTTACAGAGCTGAGTATTTGCATAATATAGATATACCAAGCGTTCGAATGAGAATGCGCAACAGGTGATAATGGTACTGTAATCTTGTAGTGAAGCGGATTGCAATATTAAATTATACTCATTTAAGTAGATGTAAAAGCCTGTTGACAATTTACATTACTGGAAACACTGTTTTGACAGATTTTTAATACAAATTTGTTATTCTCATCGCTTGCCCTTTTCATTGGTTTAATTAGGGAGCGTGCTTGCACAACCAACGAATTCTGGTAACGAACAAGGATAAATTTTGGTTAATTGTTATTCCGCGTTGCAATGCCACAGCACTACTGGTTTCCTAGCTGAATTTACGACTGTACTCGTGTCCCGAAATTTAACACAAGTAAAACTTGGCGCCGCAATTTCAGTTCACGTACAGGCTGCATGCTAATAAATGCGGGAGCATGGATTAAAATATTTCAATATTTACGAAGCGGAAATTGCGGATTACACACTCGACAAGGCGCGGTTATTCGACAAAGTGCGTCGGGACGCCGGGTCGGTATCGTGGATAATTATCTAATGAAATTCGACTCGAGCAATCGAATTAAACGGGAGCGGGCCCGTTGATTTGAAGGTGTTTTGAAGCAGATTTGCATTTCATTGATCAATTTGGATGCGCGAGGACGGCTAATGACCAATTTTTATTCGTTTCAAAGCCGTCGCGTTGAATGGCGATAAGTAAAGCACGGATTGCTATGCAGTTCGGCACCGCCAGTGTGTTTGCTAATGTGATTTGCACTACAGATGTGCTATATATAGGCCAGTCTGGACTGGGCACTTTATCTGCTTATATTATATATGAATCCACGGAGATCGTACGCCAAATAAAAATTGTACCTATATAAATTTTTTAAAATTTTTCATTTATTTGAACTCAGAACCTATATAAGTCAGTTGTGGCCAATAAGTTAAATCAGAATTGAAAAATGTTTGTTTTATTTAAAAGATAAGCAATAACATTTATAATTAAATAATGTAAAAATGGCGCAATCGGCAGGATAAAAAGGATATTAACTTCCAAGGATTGGGTAGAGTTGGTAATGGATAAATCCCTACCGGGGGGCTGGAAAATGTCTCTTTAACACTGTTATCGAGAGTTTGACCGCTAAGAGATTAAATACACTTTCTACCTTATAGCCCTCGTAAGCGTATAGTGACTCTATGAAGTGATTGTCTCTACAGTGGTTTTCTATGGTTCTCTGTCGCATATCTACAATTTTGCATATTTTATTTTATTTTAAGGAATCAAACGCATTGGAATATTAAACAAAGCACACATGCGTGGTTACATTAAACCCTCGAACTTTTTCTATCAGTTTGTGCATCTTACTAGTGTGAGACATTATCGCGGTTAGTCTACAGTTATCGCAATCTAGCTAGTAGCCTTTTTTATGTAGCAGAACAGTATGGCATCAGAAATGAAAGCAAATCTCTACATTTTCATCTCCCACTGTTTTAATAATTTCCGCTGTGATCTTGCCTGCGTCCGCTGCTTTTCCGCTTTTCAAGGTTTTTATGGCTTTTGAGACTTCTGTCAATATTGTATGTGCTCTGTCCTCTATTTAAATCACTAAAGAAGATAACGCAATATATTTCCCAAGCGTCCACAGTTTCTGAACATTTTTGATCATTCTTCTATCTTAGTTCAGTTCGATTTGTATTTTTGGTTTAAAATCTGACAGTCAGATTAAATACATTGCATACTAACACAGTTATCATATTACTAATCAATGAAGAGATCTCAGCATAATAATTACACATTTCTCTTCTTTTGTTTTTAGGAAGTTTTATATTTCCCGTTTCCTCTATCGACTTTTGCTGTTTAATTTTGTCACGTGACAAGATTTACATTTCATTTAGGGTTTTTCTTCACCTTGTGGGTTTCTGTCGGTCTACCTCTCTTTCTCTTTTTTTTCTTTTCCTGATTCAATCGCCCTCGTCGTTTTTCTTTCTGAGTCGATTCTTGTCATGCGAGCATGGGCATGGAAGTAATTTTAGTCCGGGAAATAGAATATTACCAATTTTTTATGACATTAAAGAAATCGGTTGCTATCACAATTGTATTAAGACGACCAGATTATTTGAAGTTGCTGTTGGTTTCATCGTTTCTAAAGAATTCTTTATGATTTATATTATCCATTGTGATGACTACTCTTTCCAGATATTCCGCAAATACTACGGAACTCTTCTTGGTCTTATTATTAGCTACTTGCTGGTATGCTGTATCATTTTTAAAGAATTTTATTGGTAACTTTCCACAGGTTAGGATCGTTCGGGTTGTTAGTTTAGGATATGGTTTGATGAATTCTACCTGCTGGTAGAAAGATATTACAACTGGTATGTGGTCAGCGTCATGTTTGGTGACACATGTTTGGTATACTGGTCTATCAGGTTTGTGATCGGTTCGGAAAGGTACGTATGTCGGTGTAGTTGGAGCTAGTATTTATTTTAATCATTTGTATCCATTTTGTTTATTCGCTCTATGAGTGAGATTATCGGAACACCGCAAAAATATTAGAAAGGGCGAAACCATCAAATCCAAGATCGCAGAACACGTCTGGAACGAAGACCACCACTTACAATGTGATAACGCATCAATTGTAGCTAAAGAGGAAAACAGGTTCCTTAGGAAGCTAAAAGAAGCTACATACATAGCGCTGGCAGTAGAACCAATTAGCCAGGCTAGCGCAGAACTAAAGCCCATTTGGATGCCACTACTGCGCAGAGAATTACAAAAGTAGTCTACTGCGCATACAGCGGTAAGACATATATAAGTTTATAAGTAAAATGTATAACCGCGCTGGTGGACTAGTGGTAAGAGTGACAGACTAGTAATCACAGCGATCAGCGGGCCTGGGTTCAAACCCCGGGGGAGGCACGAGTTCAAAGAATTACAAAACCAGTCCTTCTCAGGACTAGTCAGGAACACCTGAAGACGGGAGTAGATCAAAACTCCCGATACGTCTTGTGATATACACCCTAGACAGTGGAAAAGGTCCGATAAGACATATCATAATAGACTACTGCCAAGATATGACGATAGACTACTGCCAAGATATGACATTCAGAGAACAACTTGTTGTTGCTTGTGTTTAGTAACTGTTTGTGTACGAGCGGCATTTGTTTCTTTTCTCGGTTTAACATTTTTGCTATTTTACTTATTTGTAAATTTTTCGATTTGCGTTTCCCATACCTCTGTTGACTATCTTCCGAATTTTTAAATATGTAAAATTTTACCTGGTGTTCGTTGCAGAACCTTGTAAGGTATCTATAATCGTCGATGCCACTTACATATATTTATTCTTAAGAACGAACCTTTGTAATTGGTAATAAAGTTTGTGTTCTGTATGACCTCGTTTATTGCTTTTACTACTTTTTGGTAGCTATTTGCATTGTGCAAATGGCGGTATTTTAATTTTTCTTGCATTGCTGTTGTCACGTTTTGTCGTTTCTTTTGCTTCTTTAATGGTATTTTCATTGTGTTGATGGGGTACATTGTACCTGTTTTGTGAAATCAATAATTTATTGTCTAGTATAGGTATACCTTTTATTTCCGGTATCAGCTTTCGATGTTATTTGGCTTTATGTTTTATTAGATGTTCGTTGGGTTCCTTTTTATCTTGGGAAATATCTCGCTATTGAATTTTCCGAGATATCCAGATCAAGTAGTGTGGTTGATAGTTTGCTTGTCCTTTCGATGATTAATGACATGTCTGATTGTCGCAATATCTGCTAAAATTCCTCTTATAAGCGGAATTTTTTGTGTTTGGAGGAAGATAATATATCACACATCGCCTGTGGCGCATAAGTGTGTCTTTACCAGGATTTGTATATTTATTACAGCTGTTAAATGTATGTATATTACCAAGCGTTACAACTATACTCAGCCGTAGTATGACGGCAACTCTCACCGTAAGAATTATTTTTCCAGATTTATAAGTAAATAACTATTGCCTTTTTAATCATGTCTGCTTGCCATTTCCAGATTTACTTTCCGTCCTTTGCTGTCATACTAATATTCGTAAACTGGTGCCTCTTCAAATGTTTACTGTTTATCTTATTTTTTTGATTTTTGCACGTTTTATTGCTACCTTCGCTTCACTTCTCAATTGTATGTATTTATATATATTTTCTTCATCTTTCGTTTTTCTTTCTTTTTTGTTTCTGTACCTCTAGCGTCCACCAGTTGTTCGTTTTTAGTTGTAGCTTATTTTTAACTTGCCACCTACTGTTTCTGGTTTTGGTATAAATTATGTTTCAGGCTCGCAACTCCCATAGGTACACTGTCTACTGTTTCTATTTAGCATCCCCTTCTGGTTTCCTCTATTCTTGATTTAAATATTTAAATTTTCGCATATCTCTTTTCAACTTTATTTTGCATTTCTGCTATCTGCACATTAGGTACCGCGACTCCATTGTTTTATCGTATTCTGCCTCTGAGATGATTTTCATAGTTTTACCTGACGTTGACCGTCTTGTATATGTAATAAAGTCTATAATTATTTTTGCATCTCGGTCTTCTGCAATTTTTTGCTATTTGCTTCTATTTTTTATGGTAAAAAGTGTTCTGGATGAGTTCACTTTATATGCACAGTCTTATTTTCTACCATTTGTATTAGGTAACCATTCCCAACGCTCCCATACAATCCAGACTTGTTTACTTTACATTTTCCTGTTCTGATATTGCAGTCCTTATGATGATTTTTTTAAGACAGTTGGATTTATCATAAAACTCGTTTATTGCAACTTCCTCTTCCCTTTCCACACACGAAAGAATGCTTATCTTTATTGTTTCAGATCTACTCCAAAATACAGTATGCAGTTCATTTCATTATTAATGATGCCCCCCATATTGTTTGGCTCCCCATATCGCTAGTATCCGAAATTTATTTTTCTTCGTGTCTTCCACTACCTCCATTTTTTTTTCATTTAATATGATCATACATTCCTATATCTAGCTTTGTCAATTTTCGAGGCCGAAATACATACAAAATTGAAATAGGGAATAACAAACTGAGGAGGGCGTTATGCTTTTGAACAACAACTATCTATACGTTAATGATGAAATAATTCCTATTCAATTAAAAAAATAAGAAATGAATTTTTTTAAAAGCTACTCTAAGTACAGTAAAATTTAAGTTAAACTAAAGGCATACTTAAATTAATTGGTAAATGATAAGGTTGTCAAAAATTTTAAAGCGTGGAATTCATAAATATATAAACTAAAAGTATCATGAAACTATCACCAAAACGTAGTTCTCGTCATAGCCTACCAATCTTCCTAACTTTGTTTTACTATTATTTCTTTAATTTCTGTTATTTTGTTTTTTATATAGCAAGAACCTTCCCACCTCCCCTGTAACCTAACACACCTAAATCTCAGTTTCCATTTTGAGAAAAAAAATTTTTAGCATCTTCACATGGTATTCTTCAAATATTCTGTTTATTTCTTTCTAGATCGTGTTCGTTTTGTGTTAGTAAGGCAATATCATATGCGTATCTGAGTATCACTGTACTTTACCTTGCATTTTAACTTTAGCTTTAACTTCATCTAGTTTTGCTTACCACCCTATTTTTGTAAGCTTTAAAAATCGCCGGTGATGCACTCATTCTTGTAGGTTCTCTTTGTTAATTTTTCTTTTATAGTTGCCTCCCCGGTATATATTTTGCTTGATAGTCAGTTTATTGATTTGCTACATGCTTGATACTATTTATTTACGTTTGTGGATCATTGATCACCAGCCGGTCCCTACAACAGCTCATTTTTCAGTTTCCTGTATTTATACAGGGTGTTATGGCAATGAGTGCAAATATTTTAACCAGTAATAGAACTCGTTAAACTGAACAACTTCTCCATTTATAATTTTTTGAAAACGCCCCTAAAACTGAGTTAAAATTCAAATCAGTTTTACTCTAAAAATGCATACCCGCCTATGGAATAATATTTTAATTTAAACGCACACTGATAAAACCTATAGTTCACATCTGGTCACCAACGTTCCTTATCAATTGAGGTAGGTAAGTTATTGACCGCACGTTTTTGTGCAAGAACTTTGCAGTTTTAATATACCTTGTGTCGTTCACCTTTAACTTAGATTTTCTGACCAAGCGGCTCGTCAAATTTAGGGGAGATAAATTATTGAAAAAATTGCGATTAAATTAAAAACGATAAATAGAAAAGTTGTTCATTTTGTTGAGCTCTATCACTGGTTAAAATATTTGCACTCATTTCCATAACACCCTGTATATTAAGTGTACATATTATGTTATGTTAATTTACAACTTATTGTGGTCTGCCCAATTCTCTTCTCCAGGCCTCGCGGTCCTGCGCTATCTCTTCGTCCAAGTTTCTCTCATTCATAGCCCTTCTCATGCCCTCATTCCAAGATTTTCTTGGTCTCCCACGTTTCTTTTTTCCAGGAGGTACCCATTTAAATAGTTTCTTTGGCTATCGATTGTCATCCATTCGTATTAGATGGCCAAACTAGCGCAAGCTCTTCTTTCAATTACAGTATCTTGGGCGTGCATTCTTTGAGGGATTTCTTCATTTGTTATTCGTTCAAGTTTGGCACCCTCGCACTTCTAAGATAATTCATTTCAATAGCTTTGAGTCTTCGCTCTAGTCAGCATTTATTACCCATATTTCGCTCCCATAGCAGAGTACTGATTCTACTAATACTTTTCCTACTCGCTTTTTATTTTTTCTACTTAAATTTTTATCCCACCACAAACTATTCAGGCATACTATTATTTTTCTACTTTCAGTAATTCTATGTTTTACTTCTCTTTCACCTATTCCTTTGTTGTCAACCAGTGCACCCAGATATTTTAACTCATCTACTTGTTTTATCTCAGTATCGTCATTAATTAATACTTTTTGCGCCACTGTTTAGCACTAGGTACTTTGTTTTCTTTAAACTTATATGCAATCCCCACACCTTGTATTGTGTGTGAAGCCTCTTTATCATAAATTCTAGGTCATATGAGTCTTTAGCAAGTACTATTTGGTCGTCTACGAAGTGCAAAGGTGGTCTTCATATATTGGGATGTCCATACCGATGCAACTTCTTTTCCACTGTTGTAATGCTATTTCAATATATGCATTAAAAATCATAGATGACGGGATGCATCCTTGTCGGAGTCCTCTAGTTCTTGTTATAGGATTAGATTGTTGTTTACCTTGTTTAATTAGGGTTATGTTGTTTCTCTATAGTTCACTTTCCTATATTTACATACGAGTATGATTAATGTTACTGTACTACTGTGTTGTTCTTACATCTTTGTAGTAAGCTAAGTGCTACTAGGGTTTTGGTGGAAGATCAAAAACTGATTTGCTGTAACTGAACTGGATCGCTGTGGCTTACAATTTTTACAATGTAATGATTTTGATCCCCGTATGTAATTAAATTATATTAGTGATGTAATTTATTATGTGAAAATATAAAAATATATCAGTATTATACACGTACTCCTTCTCCTTGCTATTCATATGCCATGTTAGTTCAGCTGTCTCTGAATTTTAAATCTACATTTCCTAAGTTACTGGTTATGGCCATTTACAGGACGCCTTTTACAATGACTAAATAAGTTCTTCAAGCCAATCGTTATCATCATGTAGTGGTAATTGTTTCATGTATATATTTGGCATACAAGTTTTATTAGTAACTTCTGATGCATTTCGCTTAAGTTGATAGTAACTGCCGCTAGTATCCGACCGATTCGTGGAGCTTTGTATTTTTCAGGTCTAGAACTCTATATTCTGAATTTGTTCTGATTGTAACTATTCCCGTTCTGCTCTGGTCACTATATAATCATTTAATATGCCAGTTTCATCTTTCGCAAGTATATTTAAATTTTATTGAAACAAGAAATTGGGGTAAGGTGGATTGTAATGAACAGGAAGGCGACGGAAAAAATGAACATCTCTAATGAAGCAAACTCACGAAATATAAATCGATGACTGCAAATTAAAACCAGCTACGAATTTCAAGTATTTAGGTTCAATAATTGTACAGAATGTCAGAAGCGACAGGAAAATAAATGTCATAGTGGTAGCCACTTTAAGACTATATTCAACCATAAATAAAGTGTAAAAACGAAAAAGAAGAGAGTGTACAAAACAATTTTCGTCCCTACACCCCCGTATGGAGTCGTTACATGATACTTAAGCTTCAGGCAGATATCACAAATACAGGAAATGCAGAAGAGTTAAAAACAAAACTGCATTAGACAGGATCAGGAATAAAGAATTAACAAAAACCACGAACCTTCAACTTCTTCAGTACTCGATAGAGCAAGGGCAACTACGATTCTTGGGACACCCAAACTGGTTTGGATAGCGAAGATACAAGGGAAAAATAAATGCGGCGAACCAAATGGAAAAAAACCACCAAGGAAGTTCTTAGCAATCGCGACATCACCTGAGACAAAGCAACTAACCTAGCGAAGGATAGGAAGAAGTAAAAATTGTACCATGCCTCTGCAGTATGAGGTAGAATAGTCTTGGGTTTTGAATAGATTAATTATTGCATAATATTTTGTTTTTTTACTATTTATTGCTTCAGTAGAATTCGCATTACTTTTATTCCTTTTCTAAATATTTTGCACATATCTTCCTTTCATGTTTGGATACTTCTCTTTTATTTGTAATTTAGGATTTCGGTCCATCAACTCCTTTTCCGTGGTTCCATTTGGTCTGCATGCCGTTCTTCCTTATTTGACTACGACCCAGAAACGTTTATCATCAAATGATCCCTTCATATTCTTCTTTCTCTTCAGATTGTACCTCCACCTTTGTTATCAGCTTGTGATCACCAGCTACACAGAATTGTAACCACTTTTGCTGTTCTTCATCAATTTCTAGCCTGTTGTTCACTATTTAATAGTCAACTTACTGTCTCCTGGGATCTCCAGACATTTGCCCTAAGTTATACATATTTTATAGATGTCTTCTCCTCCTTTGTAGCATCATCCAATGCTGCATGAACTTTTAAACTGTTCTCTTTTGTCTGTAGTTTCATAACATTATTTATCGGCAAATTTTTTTACATTATTTTCGATAATTTTTGGAGTCTTTTCTCAAATGCTTTGTCTAAGATTTGTTAGTAGAATGGTTATTCACACCGACTTATATACAAGGTGTCCCGTATGGTTATGTTCAAATTTCGGGAGTGTAAACTAGTTTCAATTGTGAGAATAAAAAACACAAAAAAGTGGTAGGTCGATTTTCATTTCTTTTGGAGATACAGGTCTCATGACATTTTTTTGAAGAGTAACATAAACGAAATAAATTGATAGACTCAATAACCTATAAATGTGCAATTGATATTTTCAAAATGCCCTCCCCCCTGCCTGCCTACAAGCTTGTGCTCGCATACCAACAGATGCAGTGACGCGTTTTATTTCGAGCTTGTTTTCGTATATTTTTTGGGCAGCTTGCTGAATGCCTTCCAATAATTCTTTCCGGTTATTTGAAAAATGTGCTTACACTTTGTCTTTCATGTAACCTCGGAAATAAAAATCAAGGAGATTATAATCCGGCGATCTAACTGGCCATGCAACCGGGCTATCACCCCAATCCACCTTCGATAATTGATATTTACGAAATTCTGGACAGCAAATATGGTGGTCCACCATCCATTTGAAACCACATGTACTCGTATCTTCGTATTATTAGCGGTACATCTTCCAGAAATAGTGGCAATTCTTCAGTGAGAAACTTCAGGTAATTTTTCGCAGAACATAAGGTGCAACGAACAAATCATCGCTAAAGGCAGCCCAAACGTTCACGGAAAACTCCTGCTTAAATTTTGACGTGCGTATTGCCTAGGGATTCTCTGATGCCCACCGATGCAGATATCTTAAATTTATGACTCCACTCTTCGTGAACGTAGCTTCATCTGCCCAGAGAATCTTTTTGAAGAAATTAAAATTCCACCGTGATTGCCTTAAGAGCCACGAAGAATAAACAAAACGAGAATGATGGTCCTCCTCAAGCAAACCTTGTCCCTTTCGGAAATGATACGGATAGAGGCCCTCACGTTTCAAAATACGCCAAACGGTAATCCAACGGATGTTGGTAATCCAACTTGCCTACTAATTCGTCGTGCACTGGTAGTAGGATCCCTTGTAACAGCATCTAACACTTGATCATCAAAGTCGACAGGTAAATTCAATTCTCTGTCGAAAAGATAATCACGTAATCCGCATTCACGAAATTGCCTGTGTACCTCCATAAATGTTCTGTCATGTGGACTGCGTCTATTTGGAAACCGATTTCGATATTCATCTACTGCTTGACGTGCACTGCCGTTACAATACCCATAAATAAAATGCATATCTGCATATTCTTCAGAAGAAAAACGGTGAGGCATTTTAAATAACAAGTTTACCCGCAACAAAACACTAACTCTTTAACACTTGGCATGTAAATGTAAAATCATGAATATGACATTGACATTGACTTTACAGTACCCATAAATAAAACGGGCACTTCTTACATTTTACTCCGAAACGAATGAAAATCGACTTTCAACTTTTGTGGTTTTTATTCTCAGAAGTGAACCTAGTTTACGCTCCCGAAATTTATACATAACAATACGGGACTCCCCGGATTGAGTTCACTATAGGTATAATTGACAAAAAAATTTACAATTTTATTTGAATGTTTTGGGATTCCGCTCTGCTTGGTCTGAAGAGAATTTTAAGAATATTTACAGTTTTTGAAAACACAAGTTGGCCTTGACAGTGAAGCAAAAACGATTTTCTTTTCGGGTATACTACCCTTTCTGTTCATGATACGGCAAAATTTTACCAAGAAAAGTTGTTCAGAATGATAAATTATGGCCCTATACAAAATTTCAGGAAGATCTACCTACTTAAATTAAACCGTTAAAATTGTTCCAATTTATTAAAAATCTGGTGTGATACACTCACACAACTTCCTTTTACAGTGATCTTATAATTAGCCAAAAATTTTATTTAAAATGTTTTAAGCATTTGTCACAAATTTTCAAAAATTACAAATTCTGCAAAAACGGTACAAAATAGAGCGTTAGCTGAAGAGAAAAATTTTCTCTAGAATTTTAAGCTGAATTCAAAAATGTAATAATATACCGGGTGTTCTATTTAAAATTAGAGAATAAAAAAATAGACAAAAAAACAAAAGAAACCCATTTTAGAAGTATTCAACTGGAAAATCACCCATCTCACATCAATACACATTCAAAATGTAATAAAAACGTAAAGTTTAAAAAAAATCGTTAGAGCCGTTTTTGAAAAAATCGAAAAAAACTGAAAAATCACAAGAGTAAACACCTACTTCCGGTTATGCGATTTTTTTCAAAAGCTTGCTGTCTCATATACATAGTACACAAAACTTATATATGAAGTTTCAACGCCATACCGCTTTTCGTTTTTGAGATATTCTGTTCACAGGCAGACACACAGACAGACAGACAGACACACAGACAGACAGACACACAGACCAATGAAAAAATATGTTTTTTGGGATCAGGGGACTCTAAAACGTGAACATCTGTTGAAAACTCAATTTCGAATTTTTGGGGTGAATCCAATACTTCCTTTATTGTAAAAGGAAGTAAAAATTACGGTTTGATTTTAGCAGGTAGAACTTCCTGAAATTTTGGATGGGGCCAAAATTTCCCATTCTGTACAACTCTTTTTAGTTAAATTTAGCCGTATTATAAACAAAAAGGGTACTTTACCTGAAAAGAAAATACAATAGCAAAAACTATTTTGTTTTCAGGTAAACTACCCTTGTTGTTCATGATACGGCAAAATTTTATTAATAAAAGTTGTTTAAAATGATAAATCAAGGCTTTATGCAAAATTTCAGAAAGATTTGTCGACTTAGATGAAACCGTCATTTTTAATAGTCAATTTGTTTAATCTAAAAAATAACGGTTTAATCGAAGTTAACAGATCTTTCTGAAATTTGGTACAGGGCCATAATTTTTTATTCTGAACAACTTTTCTTAATAAAATTTTGCCGTATCATGAACAAAAAGAATAGTTTACAAATACAATTATCTAAAATATAACGGTTTTTTCTAAGTCGACAGATCTTTCTGAAATTTTTTATAGGGCCATAATTTATTATTTTGAACAACTTTCCTTAGTAAAACTTTGCTGTATCATGAATAGAAAGGGTAGTTTACCTAAATAGAAAATAGTTTTTTCACATTTTTCATGGCCGACTTAATTTATAAAAATTAAAACTCTGTTTAAAATTGTTTTCAGACCAAGCAGGGCGGGATCCCAAAACATTAAAATAAAATTGTAAATTTTTTTGTCGATTATACCTATAGTATAGGAGCGCCAGCGTGGCTCGGTGGTTAGAGCACTGGACTGCGGCGCGGAAGTCTGGAGTTCAAATCCCAGATCGATGCCTGGCGGGCGGCCTACCCAGTCGCTTTAAATAATTGGGGACCTGTGTTCGAAAGAACAAGGGGTAATAATGCGGTTGTCTAATGCGTGGTGCTCACCACATCACCACGTGTCATGAATTTGACACGCGACAGCCGGGTGTGAGAGCGAGGATACGGAAGCTCTAACCTTCCGCCTTGCAGGCCAAGCTCTTTCATGGGGCGTTAGTGCCTCACCATTATTATTAAAAAAATAATGTAAGCACAGGTTTGAAAATACAGGATACTGTAAAATGAAACTCTCCAAAGAAAAGCTCTAACGAAGATAGCATTCCAAACAGAGGATATTTCGGAAGTGGTTTTTCCAATGTAACAGAGCTGCGGCAAACTGCCGGAAAACGTAAGGAATTACCCTTCGAAATTAGGGTCGTGCAAATGCTGCCGGTAATACTAATAAAAGTGAAAATTCGGGGTGTGACGATTTGTGTTCAACCAGTGTTAAAATCAATAGTGCCTATTTCTTTATGAAATAAACTAATAAATCCGTGGTGCTGCGATTCGAGTTAAACGAATGGATATTCTAAATCAATTGTGTGCATGACGGTCAAAAATCTCGGCAACTTTTGCAGTTTTTAAACTCTTGGGGTTGTGTTTTTTTGCTAATAAAGTTACCGTCGGACTCCGAAGATTCACTTTTATCGGACCAGATTCTCAAATCATCCCATATTTTTCGGTTGGCTTCTGTTTCTTCTCAACGCTTGCTGAATTTGATCTGCGCACAGGCCATCGGGTTATAGAAAATATATGGTAAAAAAAAACTTAAAAGACAAGATCAGAAATGAAGAACTCAGGAATGAAACAAACGTCGAAGATGGCATAAAAAGAATTGCAAAGTCAAAATAGAATCGGGAAAGATAGAATTTAACTAGAGAAGGAGCAATAAGATTGACAACTTACATACATACATAATCTGTAACCCCTTATACCGTTACAGCGTCGGGTGCCGGGCGCACCGAGCCGCTGAAGGTGTGTGCATTTTTAAATTCGGCGGAGGTACTTGAGGTAGTGGAGCCAGTCTGGCTAGAACACTACGCCCGCTCTCCAGATGGTCACCCATCCAAGTTCTGACCAAGCAGACTGGTGCTTAACTTTTGCAAGTGCCGTAAGAGATGCATCACCACTCAGCCATACTACCGGCCTAGATTGACAACTTACGTTATGAAATAGATGTCAAGATTCGAAGACCACCTAGGTGTTTGGAAAATGACATCAAAACGAAGGGTGGAAGAAACCGGCTAAAATAGGTACACAACAGAATAGAGTGAGAGAGAAGAGGGAGGCATATGTCCAGGAGTGGACAGCTAAAAACTGACAAAAAAAGAAAAGATAAAGATACATCTTTATAAAGGTTTTTCGCTAATCTTTCTATTTCGTGACCATTTTTCGTGTATCCTATATTTTTAACAGCGACTTGAATATATCTTGTTATTTTATCAGTTATTCTGTTTAGGTATACATGTTTCAATTGTAAGTTGATAAAAAAATTGTAAATCTTTATTGAAATATGTTTAATATTATTTAACGTCATCTTTTCTGTTGTTCCAAAAATTTGTCAATTTGCTCTTACTAATCCGAATTTTTGCAACCTTGTCAAACACTCGAAAAATAAAACCCAATAAAAGAAATAATTTTGAAAGTGAACTAAAGCATTGATTTCTATTAATTATGTCTGAACAGATAAATGTTATTATTTGCTACTATTACATCGAAGGAAAAAGTGTCTATATTAAAGTGGGAGAGCATTATGTTATACTTCAGTTACAGTAACTGATTAACAAGTCTGCATCAAAAAATTTCAATTACACTTTTTTCACTATCCCTATAAATTATTTGAAATATGCATGTCATAACTATGCAAATGCATATCAATCCGTACTGTACTAACCAAATGTGTTAACAGGACGCGACGTCTATGTGGGCGATAGGCGAACAGGGCGAGAAAGAATCAACACGACGCTAGTGTATGCGTAACGAAATTATTAGACTTCTATTTGTGGATTAACTACTTCGCTTACCTATAGATGAGCTCTTGGAAGTGGCTGCTGATCCAATTGGCCGCGTCGTGGTGTCGGGGATGTGCGTCAAAAGCGCGTTGAAGAAGTTGTACAGCTGAAAAAGGGGAGCATTTATTAGTCTAGGAAGTATATTTCATTTACCATAGCTTTTTTAGTTTAGTTTTACAAATTAAATGCATATGGCAGTGTCATATATGCATCAGTGAATTGTCGATTTGTTACATATATTCACTAAAAAATTTTGGGCTAGGTGGTTCAGTGGTTACGCATCCCGATTGCTGATTCCAGAGTTCGAACGTTGGCGTTGGTCGCGGTGAAGTTTTGAAAACTAAAAGATGCGAACCCGTGGACTTTTTGCTACTACGATGTACGAGTATAGTATGTAAAATATCCCTTGCTATGTTGTAATAGAAACCTCTTTTTATAAATAATAATAGGGTTTATAAAATATAAAATTTCTAATTAAGGGGTATTACACTTTAAAAATTGTTATGTTTCAATTAAGAATTGCCTGTTAAAGTCAGGGCAAATTAAAATAATGTAATATTTATTACCAAAAATAAATGGTTTATTGCCCTTCCATTATTTTACCTATTTGCATTAACTTAGGGCTTAGCTCCGATGAACATGAAACAGTTCTTAACTCAGGGATCGGTTCATAAAATAAGTAGAAAAATTTGTATGACAAATAATTCATTGTATGACAATTACTTTCTGATCTTATGGCAAATGCATTGTTCCCAACTAACAATTAAATAACCTCTAAATTTAGTACAGTAAACAATATTATCTGCCAGTCCTAAAATAGCGTAAAATTTAATTTTCAATACCAAAATGGCAAGAATGCATCAGGTAAATACGATCAAATATGACGGAGCATCGGCTAACCTTGTTTTGATTCAGGATGACGTCAAAACTCATGCTCGATTGCTTTTTCTTCCACTTCCTGCAAGAACTGCAAATTTCGCCTCAACTAGCACTTTTTAGGGACGCCAGTAAATTATTCGAAGCTCTATAGATCTGGGATTCTGGAAATACGTTGAACTTCTCGCCAAAGGTCTATCCTTGACGAACCCCAACTTCTACGAGGCTGCACGAACTCCTTGCTGTGAAATTGTACCTTTTTTGAAGAGGTGCTCATCTGTTGGTTGGCACACTGGAAGGACGTCACGGCAAATACTCGCTTGGAAATGGGTTGCTGGTCCTAATTATTTTACCCAGGGATAGCTATAGGTCTCATCTCCATGTAGCACAAAAGGATCCGTCTTCCGATGTCTGGAACTACCCCAAAATCTTCAGCGACGTAGGCTCGCACTCAACGACGCACCAGGTGGAAACTTGCTGTCATAATTGCACTATCTTGGGAGCTCCTACACTTGGGAAAATTGCACTCATAGATGCGCGGCAACTTGGTGAATAACTTTACACAAAACTAGCCTCACAAATGACTTTTTATTCACAATCCAATACAATAAATGTGGAGCTCAATTTTTCCTCAACATAAACATTTTTAGCTTGTTTGATTCCATATCACAATTGGCTGTCTCATACTAAGCAACTAGATTTACAATTGTTTAAAAGAAATTAGGTTTGATTACATGTTTCTACTTATGGACTACAGTTTTGATGTCATGTCTTTGCATTTACACCAAATTATCCTTTTCTTGGGATAAATGTCACCACAATTTGCTCTCCTTTTAATTTTCACTTTGCTTTATAATGCACTGGTACACTTGAGTTCTTTTAGCATCCCAATAATTGTCTCTCGATCGGTCGCCTTACATTTTTTTATTGCTCTATTGCAATTATTGCTTTGCTAACCTTGTATTCGCTTACCTTTCAGTTAACTTGCCGTTTTCTGGTTTATAAACTTTTAATACATAAAGCTCATATTTCATTTTCTTATATGGGTATTTCGCCACTCTGCAAATTAAAATATTAAATAACGAAAATATTAACAACGAACGTTTAGAGGGACAATCTGCCCTCGTTATCAACGAATAACAATTAAAACTAACAAGAACTTATCTTTTTTTCACTGGAAGAAAAAACGACCAACCTCCAATGAATTTTCTGACATTGACGTTTGTTGATATCTGTACCTACTTGATCTCATCTTTAAGAATCGATAGCCAACTATTGTCTAAAAATATTGAGAAAGACGACACGCATTTTTCTTCGTTAAGTAAAATGTATGCCGTTTCTTTAATTTTTCGCCTAGTTGACATCGATTCTTTAGACAAGATCTTTGTGTTGTCCCATTGTATTTTATGGTTTTCATCCCAAGCATGTTCTGCCAGCTTAGACTTATTGAATTGATACGTTTTCAACATATTTTTATGTTCTTTAACTCTTACTGCTAAAGGCCTGGATGTTTCACCGATATAATATTTCCCGCATTCACAGGGAATACTATATATACAATTCCTTGAATGCTGTTCTTCGTTGAACGGTTTAGTTTTTGTAAGAACTGACCGTAAAGTATTCATCGTTTTGAATACCGTCCTAACATTGAATCTATTTCCAATTCGTCTAATTTTGTCAGATATGCCTGGAATATATGGTATAGGAAGAGTATTATATTTTTGAGTGTCATTCCTTTGTATGTGTGTGGCATTGCTTCGTGTATTGAAAATGTTCCGAACAAGAGTCTCTGGATAGCCATTATCTTGTAAAACATTAATAATAAATTCTTTCTCTTTTTTGAAAATTGTATCATTAGAGCAAACAACTTTGGCTCTGTCGTAAAGACTTTTTACAACGCCTGTCTTTATGTTTTTGTGATGGTTAGAATTAAAATGTAAGTACCTATTAGTATTGGTTTTCTTACGGTATACTGATGTTTCAAAAGTATTTATTGTGCGTGTGATTAGTGTATCAAGAAAGGGTAACTGATTGTTTTGCTCATTAGAAACAGAGCAAAACAATCAGTTACCCTTTCTTGATACACTAATCACACGCACAATAAATACTTTTGAAACATCAGTATACCGTAAGAAAACCAATACTAATAGGTACTTACATTTTAATTCTAACCATCACAAAAACATAAAGACAGGCGTTGTAAAAAGTCTTTACGACAGAGCCAAAGTTGTTTGCTCTAATGATACAATTTTCAAAAAAGAGAAAGAATTTATTATTAATGTTTTACAAGATAATGGCTATCCAGAGACTCTTGTTCGGAACATTTTCAATACACGAAGCAATGCCACACACATACAAAGGAATGACACTCAAAAATATAATACTCTTACTATACCATATATTCCAGGCATATCTGACAAAATTAGACGAATTGGAAATAGATTCAATGTTAGGACGGTATTCAAAACGATGAATACTTTACGGTCAGTTCTTACAAAAACTAAACCGTTCAACGAAGAACAGCATTCAAGGAATTGTATATATAGTATTCCCTGTGAATGCGGGAAATATTATATCGGTGAAACATCCAGGCCTTTAGCAGTAAGAGTTAAAGAACATAAAAATATGTTGAAAACGTATCAATTCAATAAGTCTAAGCTGGCAGCGGGTAGAGACTTCTTTATAATCCCGATAAAGAATAGCTCTACTTCAGGGATGCGACCCTGCCTACGTGAGCCTTGGTTATCCACCAATCCCCTTGAGGCGGTAACCAAGTCCTAACACCCTTCCCCCTCTGAACCTTAAACCCGTCCATAAACCACAAATAATCCTACCTTACATTTTCTACCCATCCTCCAAGCCGTCTAGCCAACGTGGAGGATTAAGGCTAACAACCCCCCCTTATACAAAACATGATGAGTTTCAAAACGACCGGTCGTGAACCCCAGGTGGGTAGCTCACTCAGTGACAACTCCCACACCTTCAATAAGGTTAGCCTCAAGGATTCTGGGGGAGGCAAAAATTCATCAAAACAAACCCCAACGAAAAACGCCACAAAAATTAAGCTCTACATTGCAACATACAATATCCGAACCATGAGATCCAACGAACACCTAGAAGAACTAGAAAAAGAATTGTCTCTTATTAAATGGAACATCTCAGGCATATGTGAAACCAGACTACCCGACGAGAAATGTATAACATTAAAATCGGGTCATCTTCTATATCACAACAACAAAGAAATAGATTCACACATAGGAGGAACAGCGATTATGATAAACAAAAATATTAAACACCTAGTTACTAAAATGAAATCCATATCACATCGGGTTATATATATAGTACTCAAACTATCACAGCGATATAGCATTCAAATTATCCAAGTATATGCCCCTACTAGCTCTGCATGTGATGAGGAAATAGAAGATCTTTACGAAGATATCTCTCTAGCAACGTCATCAGAAAAAGCGCACTATAAATTTATTATAGGCGATTTTAATGCCAAATTAGGGATACCAAAAAATAACTGTAATCAATACATCGGAAACTTCGGCCTTGGATCCACCAATGAACGAGGAGAACAACTTATGAACTATATGAATCAAGAAAAATTGTACTGTATGAATACCTTCTTCCAAAAACCAGCAAAAAGAAGATGGACTTGGAGAAACCCAAACTCAACTGTGAAAAACGAAATTGATTACATATTAACAAATCACAAACATACAGTAAAAGATGTGTCAGTTTTAAATCACTTTGACACGGGTAGTGACCACAGATTGATAAGAGCTAGAATAGAAATAAACACTAAAGCAGAACGAAGGAAATTATTTAAACAACAACGTTTTCCCACAATAAAAACAATAAAAGAAAATCTACAAGTCTACCAAACTGAACTAAATAAAAAACTATCCAATGACGAAATACTAGAAAACATGAATATCAACACTCTAGAAACCAAAATAAAAACAGACATAAGATCAGTCACCAAGAAGATATGCACCAGAACAAAACAAAAGAATACAAAAATAAGAAAAGAAACAATAGACCAAATGGAGAAAAGGAGAAACATGAAGAAGGGAACACCAGAATACAAGGAATTGAACAAAACCATTAAGAAGAAAATAAGAGATGACATCAGACACTATAACACAGAACTGGTAATGAAGACCATCGAAGAAAACAAAAATATGAAAATCCTAAAGAAAATAAATACCAAAGGGCGACTCAGAATACACCAGATAAAAGATGAAAATGGAGACATCAAAGAAGATAAAGAAAACCTAATAAGAATCACGGAAAGCTTCTACAGCACATTATACTCAGAAAAATATCCAAAACCACATGAAATAACTGAGAAAACAATTCTGAATCTTGGCTCCGAAGAACTACCTGACATCACATCACAAGAAATCGAAGCAGCATTAAACCAAATGAACAATAATAGAACACCGGGAGAAGACTTTATTACAACCGAAATGATAAAATTTGGAGGGAAGGCGACTATCGAATCCATGAAAATACTACTTAACAAATGCTTGACCGAGAGTAAGATACCAGAGACGTGGCAGAACGCCCAGGTTGTACTAATACATAAAAAAGGTGACAAACTAAAAATAGACAATTATCGACCTATCAGTCTACTCCCTCATCCGTACAAGTTGTTGACTAAGATCATAACAAATAGACTTACGAATAAATTGGATGCTTATCAACCTCCTGAGCAGGCCGGATTCCGGAAAGGCTTCAGCACTATCGAACATATTCAATCCGTCCGCTCACTTATAGAAAAATGCAATGAATATAACGAACCACTCCACCTTGCATTCATTGACTACAACAAAGCCTTCGACACAGTGGAACTATGGTCTATTTTTGAAGCTCTAAACAGTGCAAGAGTGGACTCAAGATATACAAACCTACTAAAATATATATACGAAAATGCAACAATCGAAGTAAACATCGCTGAAGATATAAAAACAAATAAAATCTCAATAAAAAGAGGAGTCAGACAGGGTGACACCATCTCCCCAAAACTGTTTACTCTTGCATTGGAGGATGTTTTCAAAACACTGGATTGGGATCACAAAGGTATTAAAATAGACGGCAGATATTTAAACCACCTTCGCTTCGCGGACGACATCGTGCTTATTAGCCAAGACATGGAGGAGTTGCAAGACATGATGAATGAACTAAAGTCAAAATCCGAAAAAATTGGGCTTACCATGAACTTAGCCAAAACTAAAATTGTGACAACAGACAACACAGAAATACGCCTGGGCGACCATGTCATAGAGAATGTCGAAGAATACGTCTATTTAGGACACAACATTAAACTAGGCAAGGAGAACCAAACTGCCGAAATAGAAAGACGAATTCGAATGACGTGGATAGCCACAGGCAAATTATCATACATCCTTAGAAATACAAGTATCCCAATAAACCTTAAAAGGAAAGTATTCAACACCTGCATACTTCCCGTAATGACCTACGGAATGGAAACTGCCACACTCACCAATAAATCAACCAACAGATTTAGAACAACACAAAGGGCCATTGAACGAATGATGTTGGGGATAAGTCTCAGGGATCATATCACTAATAAGGAAATAAGGCAAAGAACTAAAGTAGAAGATGTCATAAAACGCATTGCCCAACAGAAATGGAACTGGGTGGGGCATGTTGCCCGCCAAGATGAAACCAGATGGACAAAACGGATAACACAATGGAGGCCAAGACTACACAAGAGAAGTGTTGGCAGGCCACAACGACGTTGGCTTGACGACATTAAGAACAAAGTAGGGAGTAAATGGCACCAACTGGCACAGAACAAGGAGTCATGGAAAATAATAGGGGAGGCCTATGTCCAGGAGTGGATGAAGAAGGGCTGCTAGAAGAAGAAGAAGAAGAAGCTGGCAGAACATGCTTGGGATGAAAACCATAAAATACAATGGGACAACACAAAGATCTTGTCTAAAGAATCGATGTCAACTAGGCGAAAAATTAAAGAAACGGCATACATTTTACTTAACGAAGAAAAATGCGTGTCGTCTTTCTCAATATTTTTAGACAATAGTTGGCTATCGATTCTTAAAGATGAGATCAAGTAGGTACAGATATCAACAAACGTCAATGTCAGAAAATTCATTGGAGGTTGGTCGTTTTTTCTTCCAGTGAAAAAAAAGATAAGTTCTTGTTAGTTTTAATTGTTATTCGTTGATAACGAGGGCAGATTGTCCCTCGAAACGTTCGTTGTTAATATTTTCGTTATTTAATATTTTAATTTGCAGAGTGGCGAAATACCCATATAAGAAAATGAATTATGAATTCACGCCACAAAGAAGTTTCAGAGATTATCAAAGCTCATATAATCTCTGTACTTAAAAAATCATTCTGTATCATTTTATTCATATTATGTTTGACGCTACTAAGCTCATATCAGTCAGTTACAAATTAAATTGCATTGGCTTTCCGAACATTTATCATATCTGAAACTCTGAACGTAACGCTTCTGGACCCTGCCTTATCTCATGCTAACTTTTATCCCTCAAATTATTAGTTATTGTTGCTCACATCAAGTGCACTTGTTAATGTAAACTACTGATTATCTTGCAATAAATAAACTATTCAATTCTATGCTCATTTTGACCTTATTCGTTTAGTTAATGAGGCAATCAGAATTGCTGTCGGCAGTAAACCATTACAATATTTGAAACCTGGACCATCAAAGTTATAGTTACAAAGACAAAACTGTTTACACAGACTACTTGATGGTAAAGGTATCCTAATTTATAATAAATTATTCAGAAATTGTTACAACTGCAAAATACCAAAACACCTGCTGTGTGTGGACCCCTGCGAAGTTAGCACCACAACTTCAAAAAAGTAATTTTTTGCAAGAGTTCCCGTTGCACCCCAAAGAGTTCTAGAGTTCCTTGCTATTTTTAAAAATAGTTCCATGTATTTAAGAGAAAAACATGTGGATCGAAAATTTGGGGTGCTAACTTCACATTTTCCTCGGATAAATACCACTATAACTCTTTTTCAGTCATACTTATTGAAAAATGTCATTACACTTTTCGATAGAACTCGCCGGGGGCTACTAGAACTCTAACAAAAAAAAAAGACTTTCATAAAAAAATCTTTTTACAAACCAAAAATATATATTTTCAAGTTCCGGTAGTAGGCCAGTCAAATTAGATATTTACTTGACAAAAATACTACCTGAAAAGTGAGCATGTAGTTTTATAGAACAGATCACGTAGAATTGAATGAACTAAAAAGTAACAGCTGAATCAGTGGAGAAGTGATTCAAAATTGCGGTCAAAGTAATGAAAAAACGGGTTTTTGCATATAAAAGAGCAAAAACGCGATGAATTTTTTCCAAAAAAAATAGGCTCATGTAGTTTAAAAAAGCAAATAAATTAAGCTGTCGATGGTCAAAATCGATTGATTAGAAAAGAAGTTATCGCTAAAAAACCGCTAAAAATGACCGATTCTTCAATTGGTCTTAACTTTAAAAAAAAACCTATATAACGTTGAAATTTTCAAAAAGCATAGTACTCGGTGAGCAGAAAACGCAAGATTTTAAAATTTGCAAAAATGTTGATTACTTTTTGCATAAATCATTTTTTTCGAAAAAAATACGTTTTTGCAGAAATTGATTTATTCAGCTTGCAGAAGTCGTACAGCAATCAGCATAGGCTTATTTTCTTCCTTAAGCGTTATACTACCACACTCAATATAAGCGCAAATTTTTTTGTACTTGAAAATATGTGCAAATTTAATGTGAAGAGTGATCTTTTTTTACGCACACAAAATGTTGAATATTTTTGTCAATTTTAATTGTACCGAAATTACATAAGCACCATTCGATAGCTGTCAACTTTCTACGAATTTAATTGCGCTTTTGTTTATTTTAACAACAAAGTACACATAAACTTCAGATTAGTGGTCTTTATAAGACTGACTGTTAGTGTAGTTATATATCACAGTCCCAGTGTGCCAAAGAATACATGTCTGGGTGGGCAATAAACTGCAGTAATAGTTATCTCATATGCAAGGGTTTGTACTTTGATAGATGTTTATATTATGTAACAATTACTTGTAAATAAATTGTTTAAATATATCTTATAATCCTATTTTTAATACAAATATTTTTCACGTTTAATGACAGTTTAGAAATGAAATAATTAGTTGCTATAATTATTCTTCTAATTAATATTATGATTCTTATAATAATTATTAGAATCATTATAAACATTTAAAAAAGGAAGTATATTCTGAGTACATTGTGCAGGGCGAGTAAACGCCCAGTGGAGCGGCCTACTACGAGTTTCTCCCCACAACGAACGCTACTCGCCACGGCACCGCTCTGAACGGAACATACATTTTGCGACGCTTAATGTAAACCGGTTCGCAATAAATAATACACGGTCAATAATTGCGAAATAATTTTTATATTACACTAGAAGTCTTCCACTAAAGTGTGTGCAAATTTCAGCCGCTAATATTAATAATTGAATGTGCAGCAATTTAAAACAAAAAAATTCCTCAGCTTCTATGAGTCGTACTTTAATCTTTTTTAAATTACGGAGAAAATTGACAGCTATCGAATGGTGCTTATGTAATTTCGGTACAATTAAATTGACAAAAATATTCAACATTTTGTGCGCGTAAAACAAAGATCACTTTTCACATTAAATTTGCACATATTATCAAGTGCAAAAAAATTTGCGCTCATATTGTGTGTGATATTATAACTGTTAAGGAACAAAATAAGCCTATGCTGATTGCTATACGACTTCTGCAAGCTGAGTAAATCAATTTCTGCGAAAACGTATTTTTTTCGAAAAAAATGATTTATGCAAAAAGTAATCAACATTTTTGCAAATTTTAAAATCGTGTGTTTTCTGCTCATCTAGTACTATGCTTTCTGAAAATTTCAACGTTATGTAGGTTTTTCTTTTAAAGTTAAGAACAATTGAAAAATCGGTCATTTTTAGCGGTTTTTTAGCGATAACTTTTTTTTTAATTATTCAATTTTGACCATCGACAGCTTAATTTATTTTTTTTTAAACTACATAAGCCTATTTTTTTTTGAAAAAATTCATTGCTTTTTTGCTCTTTTATATGCAAAAAACCGTTTTTTTATTACTTTGAGCGCAATTTTGAATCACTTCTCCACTGATTCAGCTGTTACTTTTTAATTCATTCAATTCTACGTGATTTGTTCTATAAAACTACATGCTCACTTTTCAGGTAGTATTTTTGTCAAAAAAACGAGGTATTTTCGACAATTTGACTGGCCTATAGTTCTAATGAAGGTTCTAGTAGCACCCCGGGAAGTTATATCAATAACTCTAATAAAATTTTTTGATAGGACCTGAAGTAAAGAAGTTACGCTCATTTTTGTGTTAGTATTTTTACAAAACGACGAAGTCCGAAGTTCCGGTAGTTCTAATGGGAGTTCTAGTAGCACGCCGGTGAGTTCTATAACATTTTTTGATAAGACTCGAAGTAAACAAGTTACGCTTAAATGTATGTTAGCACTTTTACAAAACGACCAAGACCTGGAAGCAATTTTTTAAAAGTTCTGGTAGTTCTAATTGGAGTTCTAGTAGCACCCAGACGAGTTCGATCGATAACTCCAATAAAATTTTTTGATAAGACTTGAAGTAAAAGCAGTTACGAGCTTTTTGTGTTTGCTAAACCAATGTCCTGAAAGCAATTTCTTTAAGTGTTGATAGTTTAGTTAAAAAAATACTTACAGGTCTTGGTCGTTTTGTAAAAGTGCTAACACAAAAATACGCGAAACTTTTTTACTTCGAGTCTTATCAAAAAATGTTATTAAAGTTATCGATAGAACTCGTTCGGACCCCTGTAAAGTCAGCACCACAACTTCAAAAAATGTTACTTTTTCAAGACTTCCCGTTGCACCCCAAAGAGTTCTAGAGTTCCTTGCTATTTTTAAAAATAGTTCTATGTATTTAAGAGAAAAAAATGTGGATCCATAGTGATGACCGACTCTTTTAACTACATTCTTATATTTGTTCAATGTCCAGTTCAGTCTCATTTTACAGTGAACTCAGTTCCACAACTTTATGACCAGTGTCGTTTTTATAAAGCTTTTAAAGTTTGTGTGAAAATTTGGAGCATTTTTGTGTATAATACAGAAAGTGTTAGATAACAGGTAACATATATATTTCCATAAATACCTACGTTAGTGATAGTAATTAGTTTTTTCTATATTGCCGATGGCTTGGTAAAAGCATTTTATTAAGTTTATTTTGTCGTTTGACCGTTCATCAGAAGAGTAGAATAATGTAGGGGGGGGGGGGAGTTCGACATAACGGGGTCACCCCAAAAAGGCGATTTCTTGGGAATTTCGATTCAAAGATGCCGTGTGTCGTTGTAACTTGTTTAGATTAGTTACAGCCTTTGATTGTGTGTCTGTTGTAAGCAATCTTCATTACATGAAAACGAAATCTGATGTATGTCTGTTTATAAGTAAGCAATAGAAGTTAACCATTGTGTTAGCCGCCCCCGAGAATCACCAACCTACTGCTTACCTGGATGGCCCCGACTTTCACCATGTACCATCTTCCAGTTAACGAACACAATTCCCTATGTGCAAAAATATAATTATTAATAAAGTGTGTATTGGCTAATAAGGTTTAATAAATATGGATTTACTATAAGGTCGGTAATAGATTTTACAATGAATTTGAATATGGTTAACGGTTGCCAACAAATTTTAGGTACGTAATAATTTTTTGTGATAATTTACTCTCACTATACAGTTTTCATATTATACAACTCGCGAGCGTATTTTCGTCGACTTTTTAACTTCAAGTCCTATCTAAAAATGTTATTAGAGTTATCGATAGAACTCGCCGGGGTGCTACTAGAACTCCCAATAGAACTACCGGAACTTCTAAAAAATTGCTTTTAGGACTTCGTCGTTTTGTAAAAATACTAACACAAAAATGGGCGTAATCTTTTTACTTCGGGTCCTATCAAAAAATGGTATTAAAGTTAACGATAGAACTCGCCGGGGTGCTACTAAAACTCCCATTAGAACTACCGGAACTTTTAAAATATTGCTTTTAGGACTTCGTCGTTTTGTAAAAGTACTATCACAAAAATGGGCGTATTTTTTTACTTCGGGTCCTATCAAAAATGCTATTAAAATTAACGGCAGAACTTGCCGGGGTGCTACTAGAACACCCATTAGAACTACCGGAACTTTAAAAAATTAAAAAGATTTTTTTTCCGGTTTATAAATTTTTTTTAAATCTTTTTTTTAGAGTTCTAGTAGCACCCCGGCGAGTTCTATCGAAAAGTGTAATGACATTTTTCAATAAGTATTACTGAAAAAGAGTTATAGTGGTATTTGTCAGCGGAACATGTGGAGTTAGAACCCCAAATTTTCGATCGATATTTTTTTCTCTTAAATACATAGAACTATTTTTAAAAATAGCAAGGAACTCTAGAACTCTTTGGGGTGCAGCGGGAACTCTTGAAAAGAATAAAAAATTTTGAAGTTGTGGTGCTAACTTCACAGGGGTCGTGTGTGGTTCACAAAATCTTATTGTTTGCCCACTATTTCGCTTTATATTGGCTATAAATCGCTTCGGCTTGCGAGCTTTTAAGAGCCCTTTGGAGCGGAACCGAACGTAAAGTACTTGCAATTTGCAATTTAAGCACTAATAAAATCTGGGGATTTATATATTTAATTACTGTAGGAGACGGACCTACCCGGCGTTCAATATCGTAAACCTTCTCGATAATCACCTTTCTGGAGTTTTTTAATGGAAAGGCTAAATGCGTTTTTTATGAATTCAATGAAACATGATCGCCGGATCCCGGAGGAACTCAGTATCACAATAATACACTGTACATTTGGTGTTGTCAAAATAACTGGAATAAAAGTTACACCGACTTTACTTGACTTCGTCCTAAAAATGAAGGGGGTAAATGGCTTGAAAGCCACTGTACTACAGTTTATAATAGTTCACTTAATGGGAAATCAGTGAGAAATTTCACGTAACCAATATAGAGTGCCCTTGAAACATGTGCACGTGACTTAACAACACATATCTGGACTCAAAATATGACGACTTAACTATATTTATCTATATCTACCTTCATTTAGTTCAGTATTCCACGTCAAAGTTGTTTAAAAAAATAGTTTTGGGTTTATCGCTTTAGTATAACTGTGCAATTGTGGCACAAGATCAAATCTGCAAGAATATAAAATGTATTCGTATGAAAATAGAAGGAGATACATTTGTAATAAGTCCAACAGGCAGGTAATAAACAATGAGAAGCAATAATGGCAAAACATGTTACACCTGAAAAATTCGCGAAATTCAAACCCCTCTCGGCTTTCAATAACATCGGGTTAACTCTCCCCGAGAGACGCAATGCGCCGAGTCGTAATTCCGGAAATTCTTCTCGTAGGAAGGCAAGCCGGAACAGTAGTCCGGAATCTACTTTTTGCTGTCATCGGTATACTGAAAATACGTGATGAAGATTCAAATGCGTCACGGAACGCTATTCTACATTTCTTGTACCCCTCCACGAGAGAGGTGAAATCGTAATCTCTTAAATCAACAAATGGTTGGGTTTTTTAACATTATGTTATTTGTTTGCTCAATTTATTATAATAATAACGCATTAATTTATTACAATTAGCTTGTTTACTACAATTCCTGAAAATTAAAAGCCGCAAGTTTTAATTACATATCTACAGGGAAATCAAAAGTAAACTTGATCGCGAGAGCCATAAAAAACAATAACTCTTTCCTAATATGTAACATGTTTCTTTATTGGCATTAAATTGTTTAAGTTATCCCATTGTTATTTTAATATTAAGTATCGATGTAATGTATAAATTTGGTTTAATAATAATAATAATAATAATAATAATAATAATAATGTCTTTATTCTATTTAACAAATAATACATAATCATAGTGTTAAATAAAACACAGGCGAAGTCCAGCTCGACAAAAATTGTCAGCTGCTCTAGTACTTAACCCGCTAATAATTTTACTAGTATATAAAAACTTAAATATATAATGTAACGACCTGATTCCGACATAACACCCGTGTCCGCCAGAATAAAATAAAATAAAATGTCAGACAATGGTTGATAGTAGATAAATGGTACAACTTGTGTATTTTGTTATGACAGTAACTCACCTGCACTGCCCGCTGCTAAGCAAATCCTTTATGTTTTTCCTAAAAGTAGATAAAGGTCTACTGAAAATATGAAAAGGAATGTTGTTGATGCATTTAACCGCACAGTATGAATAAGACCGCTTGAAAATTTGTTTTCGGTGTGATGGTACCGTGAGGAGGCCCCTGTGTCGAAGATTTAGATTATGTATCTCAGTGCGATATAATAATTTTTTATGCAAATACGGTGGAGTTTTTAATATTACTATTTTACGATAGAGACAAGCACGACGTAAATACCTTCTATTACTCATATTAAGCCAATCTACATCTTTTAGTTTGTGTGATATTCTTTCATATTTACGTATTCCATAAACTAATCTTAAACAAGAATTCTGCATTCTTTGTATTCTATTGATGTCAAAAACATCCAAGCAGGGACCATATACAACATCACAGTAGTCAAACTGAGACAGCACCAGCGAGTTACATAAATTTATTTTCATTTTTATATCCAGGAAATGTCTGTTGTTAAATATTGTTTTAAGATTACAAAATGCGCGCTGCAAACATCGGCTTATATGTTCTTTAAAACGTAATTTATAGTCTATCTGAAGTCCTAGACTTTTTACTACATTTTGAAATGGTATTGCGATATCATTTATTTTTACAGGAAATTCAGTAATGCATTTTGCTCGTTGTTTTTTGTTACCAAACATAATAACATTGGATTTTAGAGGATTAAGTTGTAAACAGTGCGCATTCGATATTTTAAAGAGTTTATCTAAATCAGAATTCAAGTTTCTACAAGCGTTAACACGTTCTTCTAGTTTGAAGGACATATAAATTTGTGTGTCATCGGCATACGAATGACAATTGGAGTATTTTAAGTATGTGGAAAACGTCGAAGTGTAGATAGTAAATAGGATGGGACCCAGGATAGACCCCTGTGGAACGCCACACGTGACCTCTACAACATCAGATGTTTGATTTGCTTTTATAACCCTTTGAGATCTGTTTTGTAAGTATTTTTCAAATAGTTTCATTGCATCATCTTTGAGGCCAATGTAATGTAGCATAGCAATTAGAATATCATGGTTTAAAGTGTCGAAGGCTTTGGAGAAGTCGAGAAGCACCAGCACTGTCAATTTGTCATCGTCAGCTGCTTTTAAAATATCATCAACTATATCTAAAAGAGCCGTTGAACAACTGTAACCAGTTCTAAAGCCGGATTGGGTATTAGGAAGAATTTTGCAATTGTTCAAATGCTCACTCAGTTGAACTGCCATGGCTTTCTCCAAGACCTTCGACAATGTAGGAAGGATGCTAATTGGTCTTAAATCTTTGAGTGCTGATGGTTTTGTTACTTTTGGTACAGGGATAATATTAGCTCTTTTCCAACACTTCATTAAACAAAAGTTGATAATATGGGTAAGTATTGGTAAAAGAAACGGCACACTAGCTTTAAGTAAGAAAATACCTATTCCATCCACTCCTACAGCTCTTGATTTAATAGATACTAGATATTTCAGAACATCAATTTCTGACACGCTTCGGAATTTGAAAAAATTATTTACTGAGGGTTTAACGTTACTATTATAAAAATCGATCATTTCTACCGTATCCGAAGTAGAGGTAATTTTTGGAATTGAGTTTATAAAGTACTGATTAATGGTATTTGGATCACTCAAATGTAGAGGTAGTTCTTTACTGCTTTTTTTATTTTTAACTATATCAAAATTCTTAAGTTCTCGCCAAAATGCTTTTAAATCATTAGATTGAAATTTATTTTAAATTACATATTTGTGCTTATTTGTCTAGCTTATTAGATTGTGCTCAAGTCAGTAGTCCAAATATACTTAGTTCTATAAGCGTGCTACACGGGGAATTTCTGTACACAAAAAAGAGAGAGTATTGATAAAACTCGATATCGCTTCCATTCAGTCGCAACACGGTGGTCCAGGAATTGTCTCGTGGAAGCGCCACTGGTTCAACACCTACAGGTGTCGGTGTAAATCCCTAAACCACATAGCTGATTCATTATACAGGGTGGCTCAATAAAATGTGGCGAATTAAACTCACTTTTTTTTAATAGAATAGCTTAAATCTGGGTAGCTTCAAAGTTTTGCATTGAAATATCAATCATTTTGACATGAAGTTGTACGGGTCGAACATCAATTGTTTTGGAGATATTAACGATTTTATGCAAAACAAATGCTGAACTTCAGGCGTCTGCTGTAAGTAACAGAAAACAATTGAATGAAGAAAAACCTTACCAGAAAATTGTTTTTAGTATTTCGAGTGCAAAAAGGTGTATCTGGTTATTAATGCTATACAAGGTGCGCAACATTTAAAAATTTAATAATTTCTATTTTTTTCAAATAAACTATTCTATATATTTTTTTATTTTTCAAATGCTCTTTTAATGAGCTTTCATTTGATATGTTACTTCATACCTGTAAATTCAAATGTTTTTGAGATATGCGTGTTTGAACATAAAAAAAATTTAAGCCCTTAAAGATGATTTATTCCAAGGGGTAATATACAAACGCCGTTGAATTAATGATTTAAACGCTTGAGCTCTCCAAAAATAAAATCACAAAACCAGGTTTAGAAAATATAAACCCAGTCAGTGTTGGTACAAGAAGTAATTAACTCGAAAATAGGATAAATGCAGGAACAAATTAATTCCAATATCAAATAAACTCTGATAAAAAAATCAAAAGCCAATTCACCAAAATTCTATACGTAATTACGCTAAATGTTCAAATAGTTCTCGATCTCTGCTCTGAGTATTAACGCTATACAGAGAACTCATAATCTGAAAATATATTTATTTCCATTGTTTAAATGGAACACCCTGTTTATTCCTGTATTTTTGAAAAACACTTTTAATGAGCTTTTCAGCGAGTTGCAATCAGTTTTAAGCAAGTTTCTAGCGTTTTTTAGAAAAAAGGTGCAAAATGTATTTAGAGATATTTCAGTACAATAGGTTAGTAGTTAATTCTTAAGAAATTTGTAAGTTTTGAACAGGTTGCAGCAAATTGTTGTCGAACTTGCAACACATTTAAAATAAGCTTACAGTAAGTTTTAAAAAATTATCCGTAAATATGAATCCACTCTCTAGAAACTAAATTGTATACAAGTGTGCAAAAAATTGTAGGAAAACTTTTTTTCGAAAACTGATAAAAAATGGTGACATTTACATGACCTACTTCGGTTGTCAAAATGACTGTTTTTTGTTCACTCGATGTAAAAGTCTTTTATAACCTAAATCGGTTGTCAAAATGACTGTTTTTTGTTCACTGGGTGTAAAAGTCTTTTACAATGTAGAACAAAAAAGACTTTTACGTTCAGCAATTTTTTATTAAAGAAGAGGTCACAATGTAGACAAAATTTTCTTTGAGTTTCCGCTAATGTGGCGCTGTGCAGATTTCGAGAAAAAGTTATTTGCTACTAGATTGAGAAATTATTTTGCATTCTCTATAGTTTTTTGCTCGCGATGCTCGCAAAACTCATTCTCGAATGCAAAAGTAGCACTTCTCAATCTTGAATCAAAAATAACTATTTTAATAAGGTTTGAAACAAAATGTTATTTATATTTGTCAACAAATTTTCAGTCAGTTTTCAGTAAGTTTGAAATAGCATTTGTTCTAAGGTTGCAAAATTTTGTCAGTAAAACTGCAGCTTTCAGTAGATTTCCACCAAATTTTGAAAAATTCGTAATAACTTTGCTGAAAATTGTCAATACCCGTAAAGCAAATTTCTGGAAAGTGTACAATAAACTGGTAGCAATAAATTGTTTATAATTATTAACCAAATTATTCGACACTGCAAAAATTGTTGCACAATTTTATATCGATTACAGTGAATTTTCAGACAATGTAGAGCTTTTTAAAGAAACAGCGGTAAGTTTTCAAAGTGACTTCAGTAAATTATTAAGGAGCTTGCAAGGAGTCTTGCATATGTTTACAGTAAATTTTTAGCAGGTTGGCAGCAAATTTTTAGCAGGTTGGCAGCAATTTTTTCTAAAACTGGCAATAAGTTTTGAATAACTTTATAGAGTAAGTTCTCAGAAAATTATACATTAATACGTAGGCACTTTTCTTAAAGTATGTAATATGTATGTATTATCTGTAACCTCATTTATTCCGGTGTAGAGGCTGGTGATTCGTAAGCTAGCAACAGGCGGTAAAATGCTCAACTTGCCCCGGATTCGGGTTACAGAGTTGGAGCGTCCCTTTTTGTTACCTTGTTACTCTATCTCTTAGGGATGTAGTTTGGAGTAGAGGACAGTTAATTTGGTGGCCAGCTTTGAATGGTCTCACGGAGCCCGATTTCAATCGCCAAGGCTGCGGAAAATTTTTGACCCACGCGGAATTCGAACCGAGGACTTGCTTAATGCAAGTCTAGCGCTTTCCCAACTGCGCTACATGGCTTGTTTTAAGTATGTAATAAATTTTCGACAAATTACAGAAACGTTGCAAGTTTTTCTGACAAGTATCGGTAAGTGTTGAGCCATTTTCTAGTAAGTGGGCAGTAATCTTTCAGCTAGTTTGACAATTCTTCTGGACAAAATTATAAGAATAAATTGTTCTGCAGATTTGTATTGAATTTTCAGTGAGTTTCCAGCCCGTTTTCAGAAAGTTTCCAGCGATTTCTATAGAAGATATGTAGTAAATTTCTGGAGAGTTTTCAGTAATATACATTGGCATTGAATTACTAGAGACTTTTCAATAACTTCTACATATACTTGCTCTTAAATTCACTAGATTGTCAGCAAAACTGCAGCATTCAGTAAATTTACAATAACTGTTGAGACAATTTGCTGAAAACTATCGGTAAGTGATGATCAACTATCTAAAAACTGAGTAATAAATCTACAGCTGTTTGCATTACGTTATTGACAAACTTGCATTAAATTCGAAGAAAAGTTGTAAGAACTTTCAATATGATTTGCAGCAAAGTATTTTTAAATTTTCAAATATTGAGCACCCTGTATAGCATTAATACGCAGATCCGTCATTTTACACTCGGAAGGTAGTTCACGAAAAACATAATTTTGTGGTAACGTTTTCCTTCATTCAATTTGTTTATACTGCTTACAGCAGCCGCCTATAGTTCAGCATTTTTTACATAAAATATTTCCAAAAGAATTGAACTTAGATCCATACAACTTTTTATATCAAAGGGATTAGTATTTCAATGCAACAATTTTGAGCTGCCCAAATATATAGTATTCCATTAAAAAAATTTGATTCGCCACACTTTTATGAGCCACCCTGTATAATAAAAACTATTTTAGTAATGTGCACCACATTCGTACCTAGAACTTCCATACAGATTGTCTGCAGGTACTAGGTACACACGGTAACTAAAGTATGATCAAAAATGATTTTCATCTAGTATGGCTATGGAATAGTTCCTAATTTATAAATGCAACTACGTTTACACCATAATATCAAAGAGCATGTAACTATAATATCAGACTTGACACTTGATTTTTAAGTGATTTATAGTTGCATTCATAAATTAGGAAGTATTCTATAGCCATACTAGATGAAAATAATTTTTGATCGTATTATAGTTACAGAGACGGTTTGTTTGTCTGACAGCACTAGCCGTCTCTGTATCTATTTACCGTGTGTACTTACTGTCTGCAGACAATCCGTATTCACAATATTTATGTAACATATCGTTTTAGAAATATCTTCCATCTCCGCATCGTTGCCGGATCCTGTATAGGATAGCAATTGTAAAAAACAATTTTTGACAAAATAGATTTCTAATATGTTTTTCTAATTAAGCAAATAAAACGTATTCCGTTACAGAATTCGTGCGGAGAAGTAGCTATCCAAAAAAGTTCATAAAGTATGGATTTCTTGTATAATATAATTATCTACCTAACAAGCGCAACTTTAGGAATTCGTTTAATAGCTCGTGATCGATTTTGCCTACTCTACCAGTAGAGGCTGATTATATACATGTTAAGCACGCCATGATAGTGTAAGAAAAGAGGTGCAGAAGTAATTAGAATACTTCAAAATGACCAATCTTTCAAAATCAAATTTCCCAATATAAGTTTACTTACAAAAACCTCTTGTTCAAAAAGGCTATATCCGACACTGAAAAATAAGGAATTTAAAAATTTTCGTTACATTTACTAAAATACCCATAACATTCTTGTTTCAGATTTCTGGATTATACATTGAAACAATCGTAGTCGAAGCACAATTTCTATCAATTTTATGAGACATATCCTGAAAGTGCATCATTGTGTGAAATCCTTGTAACGCGGTAATAAAATACACATTGCAGTCGCAACAATGTTGCGCCAATACTGTTCTTAACTGCAGGTTTAGGGCTACTTTGTCATCGTGCTTAGGCCGCAATGTTGCCTAAAAGTCAATTCTTGATGAGTATCTAAATTAGTGCTCTAAGAATTACTACGAATAAAGCATCGAATATAAAACCTAGTCAATTTATTAACTGGAGAAGAAATGTATAATATAAAATAGGGTAGACTTCATTTATTTATTTGTAATCTATCGCGTTGAGGAATTGTGTATATATGTTTTTATTACATAGTTCTGGAAGCTTTGACGGCTGTATAAAAATAATATAAGTAAAACAGGGTGGCTTTGCCCAGATTAATACAACACGACCGTGTGTTCTACAAGACCAATGCTAAAATTTTAATGCCAAAGGCTGCTTTCGTTGCGAGGCTTTGTATTTTTTGGAATCGTATCTTTTATTAAAATGAAACTGTTATTAGTTGAAATTTTCTTAGCCGTAAATTGGTGGTAATTGAATTAGTGTGTGATAACATTATTCGCTTAATAAACGATAATAATTATTTTACTTGTGTAGCGTAGCGGTGATGAATGGCCTGAAAACGCCTGTCGTGCAAGGGAAGGCCATAAACTAAAATGTGACACTAAGTGCAGGGCTAAATCAGCTAGAACGTGACATTTGCGATGTGAAAGGTCTGGTGAAAGAGTTAATAGATCTGTAATATCAAATGTGATTTATCTCGTCGAGTTGAACAATCAAATCTAACTCTCTAAACATTCACGATGCAATTCCCAGCACAGCCGGGGTTATTTCGTAAATCCAGGAATATCGGCCAAAAACCCTTTATCTCAAATAACAATAAACCATTAGAAAAGAAAGAGTGAAGCCCGGCCGACAATACAGTTATAAACGCTCGAAAAGGGAAAGTTCTTTTCGACCGCCGATTTCAATAGCTTGTCCCTTCCATTCAGGGGAACGATATATAAAGGCAATAGCTTAGTTTTCGAGATCACTCAATACTCATCACTTATCACTTGTACTTTTACTGTGACTTAATATCACGTTTTCGGCATATTCCGACTTGTACGCATTTTGTTTAGTCGAGGACCAAGGTCAGTTTCCAAGGTCTTTATTTAATAATTAATTCGGTATCGAAAACGTGGCTACTCAAATTCGCATTTGTATTTGAAATTAATATTATCGAATTTGTATTGTTGTAATTTGTTCGCGTGTTCTAAAGAAATAAAAGGAATGCTATTGTTTTCCACAAACAGTTGTATTTACTGAACTTAATTCCACAGTAATAAACAACATAATAGTTCCAGCGGAAATCACAAAAGTGGTAACCCGCGACTAAGAAACCAAATTTGCTTCCGACCTCGGATATTTTTGCAAATTTGCAATTTCGGTAGGCTCATCGAACAACATAACTTTTGTGAAGATATCAGCCGCTTTGGCATTAAATATAAACTTTTGTGAGATATCAGCCGCTTTGGCATTAAATATAAGTTGGAAAATCAATAAAAATCGTGTATGTAACACTGATTGGAAGTAAACATAATAAGTCCAGACCGACAATTTAAAATCACATGATCGATACTCGAACACTCTTTTGGAAAGATATTTTGATAGGTTCCGGAATTGACTTACTACAACCAGCGCTTCAATTTAGTTTAAATGCCTCAACAGCTCAGTGCACACAGGGGGGCTTGTAGTCACAAAATGACAGTTCGTGCGGGAGTTTGTATGCATTGAATTAAATAAAGGACATTGCAATTGCTTAGTTCTGCTGACGCCTCCATTACCAGAGAACCGTGAATTAACACTCTTACCATAATTCTGTTCGTCACTTACGCCGCTCCCCAGGAAGTGGCGAATTTACAAACTTGATTTCAGCTTTCTATAACTCGATTTGGTTTCTCGGCCACATCATTATATTCAACGTCAGCGACCGCCGCATGCGAATCAAATCTTGTGTACTTCTGCTAATACACTTAGACGAAACTGCAATTCCAAGCACTGTGGAAAATGTAAACGAATGAACTTTTATGTGCTTTGCATAGAACTTTGCTAGATTTTTTGTCGCAACATCTCCATGAATCGCAAGCAACCAAACGTTACATGGAAGCTCTTACAAAACTACATAACTTTTTGAAAACAACAACCGATTTCGCCCTAAAGGACGGTCGTAAAATTGAGTGAAGTGGAGCATGTCACGCTAAATATATGAAAAACATGATAGCGACAATATATTAGGATGATTTTCTCGCCCGTTTGTGAGGTCTATTAATAAAAGGTACTGAGCAGCTTTTGGGAAAGATTGGTCGTTTTTCTTTGTATATCGATTTCTACAGGAGCTGCCAGTAATAGACGTTTATCAATCGCGATCCCCACTATAAGTATTGGTACGAAAATTAGCGACCTATCTTTAAACCGAAATTGCTGCACCTTTCAAATACAAACGATTCCTATACAAAAATGGCTAATTATCCAGGTACCTGTTTACTCCCCACACCCAAATTTAATTGTATTATTTGCTAAAACAGTAAACCAGCATGCAAATTAAATTATGAAAGAAATTGAGCTTTTAACAGTTTTGAAAAATGTGTAATGGTTGTGTTCAAGAATAACACACAGTGCTTCCACTTAGAGAACATGGATCAATTCAACAAATATAAAAGTGTAAAGATTAGTTTTTACCCAGTCATCAATTCAGATTTTGAAACAAATGCTACCTTTAACCTTTACTAAACATACCTTTAAGCATCGGAAGTACTCTTTGAACTGCTATAAAACGTAAAAGGGCGAAGTCCAGGTGTTTACAATACATACATTGATATTTGGACGACTTGAGAAATTCTAGTGACAATCATTTCTTCAGAATATGAGCTATGGCTTTCAAACCAAAATTTTATAAAAAAAAACCGTCCTTGACGTTGAGCAAAGAGTTAATCCCACCCAAGGATCGCCAAGATACCTGAAGAACAGCACAGGTTAGCTTAAGGCTCCAAAATTCGCAGCTTAACGAAAAGCATACCAGAGCTCAAAACTACAAATTGCTCGTCTACGCCGTTAGTGGCTTCAGGTTAGGTGAAGATAAAATGACTGTAAATTTTCTCATTGACACAAATAGACTGCAAAGGTCCCGCGCAGGACACGCCCCTCAATTTTACACGCTCATCTGAGCTCTTTTTTCTACTTCTTCGTTGACTGTAGTATAAAGAATACACGGCTTAGCAGATGTCTTTGTAGCTAGTAGGTTTACTTTTGTCTTGAACTTTGAAGATTTTTTTTATTTTGATCTCATCAAAATTGGGTTGCTTCAATTCTTCATATTACGGTGGCGTGCACGATATTGAATGGCAGAACCTTTTCAGTTGCGCTGGGTACACTCTTACAAGGTACACTCATGTATAATTCTTTCACAACCTTTTTGGAACAGAGTTGGCTATGATTTTTTCTTTTCATGTTGTACTGATTTGGTGATGTAGCGGATGCAACTTATTTTTTCTGTCAGTGTCTGTTCGACATTTTCTTACCACCACATTGTCAGATTTATTATTTTAATATTCGTAAGAAAATAAATGATTTATCAAGCGTGTAGAAATAATTTTAATTTTCGTCAAAGGAAAAGTCAAATGCCCAAAATAATTTTGTTATAACAAAAAATTTCCATTAAACGATGCTACTTCCAATTTAAAAGGACAGACGACCAGATTTAAAAGAACACGAGTTGATGTGGAGACTAGAGAATATATTTGCGGTACGTTAAAAAATGAAATTTTTGAAAGGAAAAACAATCCAACTTAATGTATAATAATTTACTACCTACCTACTTATTACTATTTTAGTGTTGGAGTGTTATGTGGCAGATGTGAAAATCAACATGAAGTAAAATCAGCAAGCCATCATTTGACAAGATATTTACATTTTTCACATATATGTATTATCTGTAACCTCATTTACCTTACATTTTTCACATGTTAATTTCTGTAAGACCAATTTTGCTCAATTTCTCTACTAAATTTATTTGGCATCAGTATGTGGCGTCTTCATCCTTCCACACCAGCATGCAGCAAACATGTAAAATAAAGTGGCATATTCATAGCATGTACGCAATTCTTATCCAAATTGCAATAAACATTAATATTGAAAGCTTTTCTTATGCATTAGTTCTTATTTTTGTTTCTGTCGTCAATTGTCAAATCATTTGAATTTTGCATCCTTAATTTAAACAGAGATCCGGCAACAATGTACCTATTCTAAAAATATAACTTTAAACTGAAAAAACCTAACCTAACACACTAGGGGCCGGTTGAAGAAAGCAATGTTAAGTCTGGTGTTAGCTAACGTCGCGTCAAATTGAACAAAATCGCATCAAAGTTTGTTACTAATGTATTAGTTCCCATAAGCATTTGAGATTTGATTCGTTTTTGTTCACTTTGACGTCGCGTTAGCTAACACCAGACTTAACATTGCTTTCTGCAACCGGCCCAAAGTGTCACTTTCCATTAGGGAGCTTAGTTGCCACAGAGGTACTGCCAAAAAAATTACTAGATGATCATAGCCTCACCTGACTCAAAAAGATCATGAACGGCATATACGTATACGTATATATACCTCATGTTGCTGCAAAACATCTCCTGTTGCGTTTCGCACAGTTTGCGATTGCAGATCGAATTTGAAAATGGCTTGTTCGATATCTTGCTCTTGTCAATTTGATACTTCCCCGATGTCGAAATAACATAGTTTCACCTGACCCAAAAAGCTCGTGAACGGCATTTATAATCCATTCACGACCTTTTTGGGGACAGAGTTGGCTGCAATTTTTTCTTTTCATGTTGGACTAACTGATTTGGTGATGTAGCGGATGCAACTTTTTTTTTCTGTCAGTGTCTGTTTGACATTTTCTTGCCACCACATTGCCAGATTTATTATTTTAATATTTGTAAGTAAATCAATGATTTATCAATCGTGTAAAAATAATTTTAATTTCCGTCAAAGGAGGTGTCAAAATGCCCAAAATAATTTTGTTACAACAAAAAATTTCCACTAAACGACGCTACTTCCATTTAAAAAGGATATACCGGATTTAAAAAAACACGAGTTGATGTAGAGACTAGAGAATATATTTGCTGTACGTTAAAAAATGAAATTTTTGAAAGGAAAAACAATTTATTACCTACCTACTTATTACTATCTTAGTGTTGAAATGTTATGTGGCATATATGAAAATCAACATGAAGTAAAATCAGCAAGCCATCCATTTGACAAGATATTTACATTTTTCACATGGTAATTTCTATAAGACCAATATTGCTCAATTGCTCTACTAAATTAATTTGGCATCAGTTTGTGACGTCTTATCCTTCCACGCCAGCAAGTAAGCAAGCATGTAAAATAAAGTGGCATGTTCATAGCATCTACACAATATTCTTATCCAAATTGCAATAAACATTAATATTGAATGCTTTTCTACGCATTAGTTCTCATTTTCGTTTCTGTCGTCAATTGTCAATTTATTTAAATTTTCATCCTTAATTTAAAGAGAGATCCGGCAACAATGTACCTATTCACAAAATATAGCCTTCAACTGAAAACAAGCTAACCTAACACAGAAAGTGTCAATTTCCATTAGGGAGTTTTTAGTGACACAGGGGTACTGCCAACAAAATTATTAGATGGTCATAGCCTCACCTGACTCAAAATGATCATGAACGGCATATACGTATACGTATACCTTATGTTGCTGCAAACATCTCCTGTTGCGTTTCGCACAGGTTGCGATCGTAGATCGAATTTGAAAATGGCTTGTTCGACATCTTGCTCTTGTCAATTTGATATTTCCCCGATGTCGAAATAACAAAATTCAAATAGTGGACCACTCTCGAAGTGTCTTCGACGTACCACATCTCTTAAAATAATTTCGCAAAGATCTTCACTTTCGAATTACTTCATATTTACGTATCTGGACTACTTCCTACCGCCGTACTGTAGAATCCTGCGTAGTATCCCATCTCTGTAGTACCCCTCAATGGAAGCTGCAGCTCCTTGTCGCTTCTAGATTTTGCTAGCTACTGAAACCGTCGTACCTTTGGAGAACAAATTTGTTGAATAATGCTGTTCCAGTGTTCTCAGTTAAGTGTTTTGAATTGTTCCTAAATACTTACCTGGATGCAACCCTTGCATTGCGTCATCACAAAGAAGTTAAATTCCTTTGTCTTATACGACAACATGGCGTCAACCATGTTAGATTGTAATTGGAACAAGTGCACATGCACTGACTTTTTTTATATTTTACTTGTTGTTTATGTGATTTGTGTAAACCTGGAAACCATAGTCGTGTTTTTATGCAAAGCATTGATTTGTGCTCAACAGTTCCCGGATTGTCCTGTGCCCCTCTGCTATAACTATATTTCGATGTTCTGTGAGCAAACAGAAATATAGAATCCCCTCTCCTTTTAGCTTGTTATTATTTCTGAAATCGGTTTTAGAATACAACAAGCTTGATGGCATTCGAGAGAACAGTTGGGCTCCAAAATGAAGCACGCTATCATAAACATCTGTGAAAATTGAAAATCCTTCATAAATAAGATATATTTTCAACGGTTCTTCGGATATCAAATAAGAACTAAGCCTTCAATAAAATATAAAACATTGTAGTACTGTAAACATTTAAGCTAGAACTTCCAGTTACATACTACCAGACTCCGCTATCAGAAAATCATCACAAATAATTTATATTATTCTTAACCTGAGACTCTGATTATTTTGTATCTCCTTGTTAACGCACTTTACTTTCTCTTCAACATAATTGCGAATTTACGCTTCATCACGTTTAAAGGAACAGAGCATCTCTATAATCTATATACATATATAAAGGAAAGTCACAACCCTGACTAATCAACGCAGAGCCGAAACCACCGGTACTACAACTTGAAATTTGGGTGGAAGGTTCAATTTTTTATGTAAGGTAGTGCTAAGAAGGGATTTTTTGAAATTCGACCCCTAAGGGGGCGAAAAGGGGTAAAATTTGTTTTCATGAATTCCTCAATATCTCTTACACCCGATACGATATCGATTTGGTTTTTGCTTCCGAAGATTATCAATGCAAATACCTAGAAACGTATTTTCGGATTTTGACCTAATCAACCTCTAAAGGTGCAAATCGGATTAAGGGTGAATTAAAGAACCCTTCGTATCTCATATGTTTATTGAGTTAGAAATTCTTTTTTGGCATATAGATGTATTTTTTAAATATTTAGAAGGGGTGTAAGGGAATTTGAAAATTTTAACCTAAAGGGGTAAAAGGAGGAAAAGCTGAAGAGGGGAATGGGGGTTAAAATTATAATTTTTTTTCGCTGTAAGTTCTATTCCACAGTAAAATAGCTTAAAAGGGATTTTTGAAATTTCACCCCTACGGGGGTGAAAAGGGGTAAAATGTGTTTTCAGGAATTCCTCAATATCTCTTAGACCCGATGAGATAGCGACTTGGTGTTTACTTCCAAAGATTGTCAATGCCAATATCTAGAACGTATTTCAGGATTTTGCGCTAATCAACCCTTAAAGATGCAAATCTGGATTCGGGTGAATTAAAGAACTCTTCATATCTCCTATGTTTATTGAGTTAGAACATTCTTGCTTTGGCATATACTCGTAGATGTATTTTTAAAATCGTTTCAAGGGCGTCTAAGAGTTTTCTAAAATATTACTCTTAAAGGGGTAAAAAAGAGGCAAAACTAAAAAGGGGTAGGGGGTTAAAATTATTTTCATTTTTTATCTTATGGGTGCATTTTACATAAAATGAGTAGAAAAGATTTTTAGAAATTTCACCCACAACGGGATGAAACAGGTATTCCGCTATAATCTACAGTGTGGTCCATTAAGTGTGCAACAAATGGGAATTTTTTTTATTAGTTGTACAATCGAAATTTAAATATTGCCAAAAGTTAGTGCATGTTTGATAACCATATCAGATTCCATTAGAATGACTTCAAGTCAAACAATATACAGGGCAGGACAAAAAATATAAAATTCGTTCAAGAACAAAGTTACCTTATTTCAAAAAATATAGCAAAATTTTATTGAGAAAAGTTGTTTAGAATTAAAAGCTATGCTCAAATACAAAGTCACGGCCTCCTATTCGAATTTTGATTCTTTTTTGGAAAATTTTGTATTACCCCCGTATGATACATATTTTTATTATTTGATTTATATGTATTTAAAGTAGCCACAACCACATCCCTTTTAAATAACTTTTAGCAACTTGAAGCGTATTTGTAAAATTTACTTGATTTATATTTTTTTAGGTAAGCGTCCACTCATGTTTGTTGCAACGATATTTAACAGAACTTTAGAATTTCGCAAATATTCTTTTTAACAAGGCAAATGCTTTACTAATAATAATTTACATATGAAAAACTCGTAATAAAATCAGAATAATAAAAATATGGATCATACGGGGATAATAAAAAATGTTACAAAAAAAAATCAAAATTTGAATAGGAGGCCGTGACTTTGTATTTGAGCATAACTTTTGATTCTAAACAACTTTTCTCTATAAAATTTTGCTATATTTTTTGAAATAAGGTAACTTTATTCTTGAACGAATTTCATATTTTTTACCCTGCCCTGTATATTGTTTGACTTGAAGTCATTCTAAGGGCATCTGATATGGTTATCGAACATGCACTAACTTTTGGCGGTATTTAAATTTGTGTTTTACAACTAATAAAAAAATTTCCCATTTGTTGCACACTTAATGGACCACACTGTATATGTATAGAAGATAAACCACCAACTCAACAACAGGGATCCGTAGTAATCCTTGGTACCAGGAACTTGAAATTTGGCAAAAAAGTCCTTTAGTTACGTAGCGAAGAGTTAGGAAAAAAGTTTTCGAAATTCCAGCCATAAAGGGAAGAAAAGAGCTAAAATGTATTTTCACGAATTTCTCTCTTAAGGCCCTATAATACCTATATCGATTTGGTTTTTACTTAGAAAGGTTACCTATACAAGTTCCTAAAAACGTAATTCAGGATTGTGCACAGATCAACTCCTAAAGGTGCGAATTTGGATTCGGGGTGAATTATAGAACCTTTCGTATTTCCTGTGGTTCCCGATAACCATAGTTTTTGGGCATAAGTGTGTTTTTTAAATCTTTAGAAAGTGGTTTAAAGTTTTTATTCTAAATTTCATTGTGAAAGGGGTAAAAATGGGGTAAAAGTAAAAAGAAGTTAAAAAAGGTTCAAGTTATTGATTTTTTCCGTGTGTTCAGTTTAGAATAAAATGGAAGGATTTCCGAAATTCCACCTCCAAGTGGTGAAAACTGGTATGTTGCTACTACTTATGAATATAACATTTAATAAGTACATTTATTATTATTGTTATACTAAACCTATAGTTTTATCAATCTATACAAGGAGAACGACAATTACATACACATTTCTAAAGGATACGTGAAGCATAAAAGGCTTATGGAGAACTGTTTTCGGAAGAATATTGTTTGTTTTTACCTACAATATTGTTTTGCAGCGTTTGTTAGTTTAGCGTATTGAATGAGGGAGGAGGGGAGCATTCTAGAATTCGTTTAAGATTTAGAAGAAAAACATTTGTAGTCCGTACGAAGAACGGGCATCTTGCTAGTTCTTGATATAAGTACATTTGATAAGTGCTTTTCTACTACTGTAAACGTAAATGTCACGTTTACACTGGTTTAATTAGTTAATATCACCCTACGGTATGAAATGGATGTAATTTGATTACATGATAGCGCTGAACACATTACTTAAACTGCAGTAAGTTAGTTAATAAGGAACTGTACTCGAATCTGAGAAACTAGAGTTGCGATTGAATTAAACGAACTTTAAATTTTGTTAAATTACTAACAAGCGCTGCCTTGATTACATTTCCCTCTTCATAATTAATAAAATAGTAAAACTAAATTATGTCATTTGAAGTTCTTAGAACTATTCTACCCTTCCATTTACATAGCTCCCAAGCTTATACATTAAGCCCCTTAAAACCCGTTTAATTTCTTACTGTTCTAATTGCGCTTACCTTGCCGACCAGTTAACTGAAAATAGACCAATTATAATTCGACCACGAATGCGACAATGTCAATTATAATTTTGTCGCCCGTCGCACGTTTTATGCGGGACTTCTAAGAAACGTTTAACTCAAAGTTAGCTGTGTCCTCGGAGGTTTGAACGTGAATGCGTATTAAGAGATTTGCGAACAACTTTCGACAGTTCCCTCTTGGATTCTTTGAAAATAGCTGACATCGAGTCACTTCGCATGGAGATAACTTTCATGTAACCACACGCCGCTTCTGTCAACCCTTATATCGCGGAGCTGTCCGTCCAACACATCTCTTCGCACCCACGTTCGAATTTAAAAATAAACACACAGTGACGCTGATAAATATTCCATATTGTATTTTTTCGAGTTAATCCCTACTGTGCTTGTTACTTTTCTAGTTAATTTTTTAGATTTCCCGGATATAGTACATATACCATTCGATAGTTATAGCTTAATTTAAAAAAATATCCAGAATATCAATTCGTCTAAGCTGAATACAAAACTTTCGAAGTCAGAAACTGCTTACGTAATCTATATACAGGGTGAGTTTGAAAGGTCTGTAGAAATTTAAACCTAAGATAGATTGCGGTAATTAGAACATAATAACTGGTTTGTTTTTTCAAAACTCGTAAACATGGCCGTAATAAAATTAGATTTTGAATTCCCTAAAACTGATTGAGAACCTTTGGCATACTACAAATTATTCGCAAAAATATTTAGAAAATAGGTTTTAAAATCCGTATCGCTTAACCAGCCGCGCTTATCTGCACAAGGCGCATGCATTTCATTGTTCGACAGCACACCTTCTGTTAACTGAAAGAAGGTAAGTGCACTATTTGAAACAAAAATGCATTTTAATCAGTTTGGCCTTGCATTAAATAATTAGTTCTATTTGAAAGTAGCGGTTCTCAAACATACTTACTTTTAAAATGGAAATTTTTTAAATTAACAGATTTTGAAAACCAAATCTGCTATTGTCTTCTAATTACCGCAATGTATCTTAGGTTTAAATTTCTGCCGACCTTCCAAACTCACCTTGTATACGTATACCGAGTGATTTGTTAAAAAACTCAATTGCAGCTGCCCCTGGATAGCCTAAATCAGTTGGCAATACTGAAATGTATTGCTGGTGACACTGTAAGTCTATGTCAGATTCGATGTTAGCAGGTTAGGTTTTGCGTCAGTTTTGACACAGACTGAATTTGACATAGACTTACATTGTCACCAACAATACATTTCAGTATTGCCAACTGATCCAGGCTATCCAGGGCCTGCTGCAATTGAGTTTTTAAAAATCACACTGTATATGTGTAAAAGAAAGTCAAAGCTCTGACTAATCATCACACATCCGTAACCACTTGTACGTGAAGTTTGGCAGAAACGTTCATTTTGTTACGTAAGGCGGAGCAAAACTTTTTTTGAAATTCGATCCGTAAATTGGTGAAAAGGGGTAACATTTATTTTCATGAATTGCTTAATATATCTTAGGCTGGATGAATTATCGAATTGGAGTTTGCTTGAAATGGTTGCCATTAAAAATATCTAAAAACGTATTTGACGATTTTATTCTAATCAACCCCTAAAGGTACAAATCTGGTTTGGAATTAATTATAGAACCCTTTGTATCTCCTGTGGTTGTTGAGTTATAATAGTTTTCTTGCATATAAATGTCTTTTTAAAATATTTAGAACGTGGTTTAAAAGTTTTCAAAAATGTCACCCTTAAAGGGATAAAGAGGGTGTAACGGTAAAGAGGGGTAGTCTAAGCGCTGCGAGTCCTTTTTAGAGTAAAATGAGGTAAAACGGATATTAAAAATTCCACTTCCAAGGGGTTGAAACGGGCATCCCTGCTGTAATCTATATCTATAAACGATTTTAAAAGAGAATTACCCCTGGTACTAAGAACTTGAAATTTGAAAATGAGGTTCCTTTAGTTGCGTAGGGAGGTACCAAAGATTGATTTTCCGAAACTCCTTCGCTAAGGGAGTGGAAAGCAGTAAATGTGTTTTTACGTATTCCTTAATATCTCTTAGGCCGGATGAGATATTAACTTGGTTTCTATTTGCAAAGATCGCTCATGTAAATGTTTAAAAACGTAATTCAAAATTTTGCACTAATTAACACATAAAGGTGGAAATCTGGATTCGAATGGGAATTATAGAATCTTTCGTATCTTCTGTGTTTGTTGAGTTAGAAGATTTCTTTTCGTCATATAGATGTCTTTCTTTAAATTTTTAGAAAGCGTTTTAAAACTTTAAAACTCACTCCTGAAGGGATAACAAGGGGATTAATGGTAAAAGCGGTAACTAGTTACAATAATTGATTTTTTTAGCTGTTAGTCCATTTTAGATCTTGCTATAATTTATGAACGGTACATTTAGGTTGTACATATATTTTTTATTTTATTCTCATTGTTATACTGCAACTATAGTTTTGTCAATCTATATAAGAGGAACGCCAATTATATACAGATTTTCAGGGCATACGTGAAGTTATATAAGAGGAACGCCAATTATATACAGATTTTCAGGGCATACGTGAAGTATAAACAAGTGATAACGAATTTTTTCGGGAAGAATAGTCTTCCTTCCTTACCTACAACTGTTTTTGCGTTTGTTGGCTTAGGGTGTTGAGTGTTGAGATGTGAGTAAACTGCAATTAAGACTTAGAAATAAAAATGTAACCCGTACAAGGAACCTGTGTCTTGCTAGTAATATATAAAATGAGTGCCTACTTGACAATGATTCTTTTCTAGTTGACGAAGACCCGTTGATTTATTACTTCAGAAATAGAAAAATCGTTCTCTGCTATGCATACACTATAGCAATTAAGTAAATGGAATAAAGTAGCTATTTGTTATAACTGGGCGCTGCAAGCTCTTTCTGTACAGCCTGCAAATGTAAGTGGAATCGATAATTAATTTTGAATTTAGTGTTTCTCGACTATTTTTTTTTATTTGTTGTTGTTAAAACTGTTTAAAATATTGCTAATAACTCCTACAATTATGATGTAAGAATATTTCCCAAAAAGATTTTCTTTTGTGGGTACAATATAAAGATACCTGAAAAATCTGAACTGGGCCAAATGATGTTATTCGAGGCTCGTACGAGACCGTGATGTCAGCCGACCGAGTGGCGACAGCGAGCAACAATAGCTTTCGTGGAGAATTTCAATACGAGTCATTTAAGGTATTACGTTATCCAGGGCAAGCCCAATCCTCGACGAAGCAGCTCCCATACTCAATTTGCAGGTAACCTAATACAGAACGGGATTGCAGCTTAAGCGATAAGTGGTCGCTTCAGGCTTTATTGTAAAGTTTTCGGTAGCGGAAAGCCAAGGGTTGCATATAAAAGTTAAACGTACGTAAATTGAGAAACCGAGTTTTGATGCACGAAATCCCAACGTCTGATTTAGATGCAGTTTAACGGTTACTTATAAAAGAGCGCGGTAACGATTTGTTTGTATCCTAGACTGCTTTTGGGAATTGCCATTTAGTTTCAGTTTTATTCTGATCTTCTTTATGGTTTTATATGTGTGCTTTAAAGGTCAATATATCTTTGTTTATTTGAGTGATCAAATTAGCTTTTCCTGTGCATATCGTTTAAAGTCAGTTTCAGCTCCGATAATACTACAAGAGCAGGCTAGCTCCCTGTTTTGGCATATATTAACTTTATAGACACAGGTTGGGATACAGTGAAAGTTTCATGTGCTGTAGCTAAATGAACGACCAGGACAGTCAATTTGTAAAAATACTAAGGCATACAAAACATCTAATTTAAGTTTCACTTCCCGACGGAAGAGTTACCAAACGACTTGTTTCCATATGACCCACACCGGTGAGGCTCGAACCGCAACATAGCAAGAACCCCTGTTATAAAGTCTCTCCGTTGAAAAAAGATACGTAATTTTTCTCTCTTTCGTTTTATTGACTTAAATTCGCTCCATAACTCTGAGCATCTTGCTCGTTCTAGATGTTATTCCACGTTTTAACATACTCTTCACCTATGGTCATTCTTTTCCTTGATTGTAAGCCTCTTGACTTCTAAATGTTGCTCCTCATAAGTTCGGAGTCCTCTTCAAACACGGTAACTAACCTCCTTTCGTTCAGTTGATTCTTCTCTTTTATAGCTTATGCGATGGTCGTTCAGAAATTCGCCTTTTGTCCACATTTTCTTCAAGAGCTTCGAAATCTACCTGTTTCATGCAGTGCTTTATGTGTCCCCCACGATGGAGAACCCAAATTCGATTAACTTATTGTCGAGACGAAAATTGCTAACTCACATTTGAATATATTCAGAAACAACTTAGAATGCTTATAGCAAACACTTATACATTTTTATGCGTTGGTTTTGCATCCAAAATTAAGTACCAGATGAGGGGCAAATGTAATATTCGGCCCTGTATGACTAATAGTACTTAATTTCTCGAATTTCTGGCGTTCTCTCTCCACTTACTTGCCGCAGTAAAGTATGTTTCACTTTACTTTATGATCTTTGCTTCCAAATAATCAAAGCTTTGCGTGAGTATCTCAAATTTTGCCCTATCCAGTGAGAACAGTTTTATGACGCTATAATTTTCAAACGAATAACTCCATTGCTGAGTATTCAAACGCAGAACTACACGCAACTGTTCCAACTGAATTTTGTAAAAATTCTGCAAAAACTTACAAATGTAGGTAAAAGATTGACGCTATAATAATTGCAGTACAAAATTGTACATTTTTAAATCGTACATTCTAGAACACTACTAAACCTAGTTCCAGACAACCACCTATTTCAGAGAAAGCACAAGTAATAGAAATGCATTTACTAGAAACTCTATCCCGCCCTAAACTTTCACAATCCTTTACATGCCCAATAATACCATCATGAGAAGGCGTAAAAGAAAATCACAGGGAAATCGCGCATTTTTACGTTTTCCTTCCGCATCTCTTGCCAACGAGCTGCATAAAACATGAGACAGTCAAACATGTTCATAAAACTCGAGCAGTTTTGCATTTTAGTAATATTCATAAGGTATTGGGAGTAAACAAGCAGAGCACACCGTTTCTTGGGGCGGGCTGTTGAGCGTTTTAATAAAATTTCCATTTCAGAAGCCTCGAGTAATTGGATTTTTAGCAGTTTTACAAATGAGATTTGCCCGTTTTGCTTTTTGCGAGTGTTTAGAAGCCGGCAAAACGCAAACAGCAATGTTGTCATGTTTGCTTAGCCTCATACCAGTGGCATTGCAAATTGTATTCTCAAGTGCCTTAACGATGTTTATTAAATACTGCAAGAAGTTTTCCCGGAAATTCGAAAAGACAAATTCGCTGCTGCCTTGTTCACGCAATACTGAGCTAGAGAAGATATGCAAATACTTTTAAATGATGAAGTCCAGACACCAACTGATTTTGTAAATACATAGATGTGCTGAGAAATTTGTCCCGAAAGAAACGACATCGCCTTAAAGCTAAGATAAACAAAAAATTATTTATTGGTTAAATAAAACGCACATTACTGAAGTTACATTTTTCAATAAAACAGGAGAAATAGTTTGAATTAAAATTCAGAATTCTGCAAAATTCACTTAAAATAGTTTGAATAGTAAATTTCGTTGAAATATTTTCGTGTCGCCGAATTTCTTAACAATACTTTTCTCCACATTAAAATTTATTTTATATTAGCTCAGGGCCTCAGAAAGGAAGGAAATACCGCCTGTCAAGCTAGATTCAACTTTTTTCAATTTTAGAGTAATACAAAAAAATGTTCGGCCTCTTCTCCAGGAAACATATATCAGTCCGCTGTTGTACTTCAGCAGCGATGAGCCTTCACTTCGGGTTATTTACAACTCTAATAGAGATGAAACAACTTTCCCTGGAGTAAATATAAGAAGAGCGAGTGAAATTCGCATAAGGTTTGAAATAATTTCAGTGTTAAAATTGTATCAAGCTGAGACAGGGCTAGGCGTCTTAATAGCAGATTTTCATTACAAAAGACTTTTTATTCTGCAGAATTCAGTATTAGTCTTGTCACTAAGTTCTAAAATAGCTGTCAAAAGAAATTATGATTCTAAAATTGGCAATTATAAAATTACCAGCTTAACAAGCCAGTCATAAGATGGACCTTCAGAATTTCGTTTTCTACCACCTTATAGTCTGGTTGTGAACTTACGTTTCGGGTCCTTTTCAGTCTATTCTATGCAAGCAACACCCATCCCAGAAAAAATCTTCAGTCTGCCTTTATTGAGTATTCAGACCACCTGTATTAAAATGAATAAATAGTTGATCTACAATGGCACAGCATCCTGTAATAGTGTAGCAGTAAAGTATGTGCAATTTCCAGTAGATTGTGCTAATGAAAGCTAGCCCAATAGTAAACAGAGCAAGTCTAATCAGTTACGATACAGTATGACACCCACACAGTTTCACTGGTTCATATACAGGGTGATTCACGAATAGTGTCTGATTTAGCACCGTTTTTTCTGCAACATAATTTGATTTACATATTTGATTGACACTTTCACTGTTTCATTTTTCTAAAATCTAGATCACAAAATTGTATTCAAATTGAAAAACAGCGGAGTATTCTATGAGAGAGTAATTTTTGTTGCAAGCATATTATATATATATATTTATATATATACACGGTGTTAATTAAGTACGTAGACAAACTTTAAGGGATGATTCCTTGATCAATTCTAAGATAAAAAGTCCATACAAACACGGGACCTTAACGGCTTCGTTTACGAGATACAGGGTGTTGAAGTTTAAACAAAAACAGTTGTTTTCAAAAATTTGGGAAACGGCTATTCTAATGAAACATGGTGTAGGTTAATATTTCATAAAGTGGCATTGTTCGGTCACATTAAATGTAATTTATTTCCACAGTTACCTTATTTTAGAACAATCTGGTAGTATTGTTTGAGGCTTTCGCGGTTACTCGAATTATTCTCCTTAGCATAGAATTTCGGCTTAGACCGCGTAGTACTTGTATATGAACACCCAGCATTCTCCGGCTTAATGTGCCTTGCACCCTGTGAAGTCGAGCAAAAACCCGCTCGATGGCCATGCTCTTTGGTGGCTCGTGTTGTTTGAGTATCTTGAGAACGAGGATACTTAGGCAGATTTGGCCGTTTTGCTGTTTGTGCATCCATATTCACTAACGTTTCGCAAGACCTTGCAGCTTGCATCATCAGAGTGAAAGTCGCACTAAGAACCGAGGGTCGGTGTGGAGCTATTTATAGTCCTCTGTGCCAGGCGCGCGGAGTGGCGTAACGCTGGCGCTGGTTGGTCGTCCGAGTGCAACGTAATCCGTGGGGCGTGGCCGTATGACGCAGAGTGGTTGTAACGCTTTAGATCGTGTATCACAGGGTTCCACGTTTTACTAAGCTTAAAGCCATCTTCCCTGTTGATATTATTTGGATGTTTTTCTATTTCTATGGCTTCACGTATCACTCGCGGGAAGTAATGAGGTATTCTGGCAAGTACTCTGGCATGCTCAAATTCTAAAGTGTGCCCATTTGTAAACGTATGCTCAGCTACGGCTGATTTTGTGATGCGTTTGTGTTTGCAATCGCCTTTATGTTCTTGGAGTCTTAGATCAACGGAACGACCAGTCTGTCCAATGTAACTCGAGCCGCAAGAACAAGGAATGCGATATACGCCAGCGGTTTTTAAACTTGGAATCTTGTCTTTTACCGATCTGAAGCCGTTACCCAAAGTTTCCTTGCTCGTGAACACAGTTTTGACGTTGCATCGTTGCAGGACACGTCCTATCTTATCAGTTGAGCCTTTAACGTAAGGTAGAAATGCTAAGCCTTCCAGAGGTGGAGATTCTTCTTTAGCCCTTTTTGTCATAGTCTTGTCTAGTGCTTTTCGTATGGCGGTAGTTGTGTATCCGTTCCTTTGTAAAGAGTCAAACAGATGTAGCTTTTCTCTCTCTAGATTTTCCTCGTCTGAGATACGAACGGCTCTTGTCGCCAGAGTCTGGAGAACTGTTGCTTTTTGCAAAATCAGCCGTAGCTGAGCATACGTTTACAAATGGGCACACTTTAGAATTTGAGCATGCCAGAGTACTTGCCAGAATACCTCATTACTTCCCGCGAGTGATACGTGAAGCCATAGAAATAGAAAAACATCCAAATAATATCAACAGGGAAGATGGCTTTAAGCTTAGTAAAACGTGGAACCCTGTGATACACGATCTAAAGCGTTACAACCACTCTGCGTCATACGGCCACGCCCCACGGATTACGTTGCACTCGGACGACCAACCAGCGCCAGCGTTACGCCACTCCGCGCGCCTGGCACAGAGGACTATAAATAGCTCCACACCGACCCTCGGTTCTTAGTGCGACTTTCACTCTGATGATGCAAGCTGCAAGGTCTTGCGAAACGTTAGTGAATATGGATGCACAAACAGCAAAACGGCCAAATCTGCCTAAGTATCCTCGTTCTCAAGATACTCAAACAACACGAGCCACCAAAGAGCATGGCCATCGAGCGGGTTTTTGCTCGACTTCACAGGGTGCAAGGCACATTAAGCCGGAGAATGCTGGGTGTTCATATACAAGTACTACGCGATCTAAGCCGAAATTCTATGCTAAGGAGAATAACAATCTGGTAGGCCACTGTTTTTTATAAAAAAGTTTTGTAGCTATTGTAAGGTTGTTTTTTTATTAAATAACATTTTTTAAAAGCTTCTTTAAACTGTATTTTGAAAATGAAGCCGTTTAGGTTCACTTAACGTCCAATGAAAGAAATTGCTGTTACAGATTTTTTCATTTTTCTCGCAAAAGGTTTATTCTATCAAAAAAATCAAAGATACATCTTTTGTATAGTTTCAAAAACTTTTCGTATTGAGTAAAAAACAGTGGCTTGCCAGATTTTTCTGAAGTAAGGTAACTGAGGTGACCCCGATGCACGCCACTGATGGAAATAAATTAAATCTATTTTGACCAAACAATGCTACATTAAGGAATACTCACATACACCAAGTTTCATTATAATACCTCTAGGCGTTTTCCAGATTTTTGTAAAAAAATAAATTTTTGTTTAAATTACACCCTGTATCTCGAAAACGAAGCCGTGTAGGCCCCATGTTTGTTTGAACTTTTTATTTTAGAATTGATCAAGGAATCACCCCTAAAAGTTTGTATACGTACTTAATTAACACCGTGTATACAGGGTGCCCGAATTTCGTAGGGACAACATGGGTAACTTTTGTATTTTAAGAGATAGAGAGATGGTTAAATTAGCAAAAAGGTGCAGGTTTGAGAGCTCATTAAGAATCCATCTTCAAGTTTTACTTGTCATGGCGCACTTGTCTAAAATTAAAAAAAAACAAAATCTTCTAATTTCTTTTATATGCCGTAACTTTTTTGTTACTTAAGATATTGAGATGCGATTTAAACTAATTTGCATGGTAATTGAAATAAATTTATTGGCACTTAATAAAACCAATTTTATTTTGTGCGAATTTTTAGTAATCTAACCTAACCTCAAAATTTTAAATTGGTACGGTGCAATTCTTTTGGCCCTTTTAAAAGAGGATTTTTTTCTGAATGCAATGATGTATTACATGATATTGAAACTTCTTCAAAATTTTGAAAAACTGAGCTTATTCTTTTTACAGGCAGAAATCGCAAGTGCCATTATCACAATAATTTTGTTTTTTTTTACGCTATTTCTGAAATTATGTTTCGAAACAAAAAGCACGTTTATCATCATACGTGCCTTCAAGTAGTGACAGTGTATTGCGTATGTTTGACGTATAAGTTCTACGTTCTTGTAGCACTTGATATACGCACAAAATACATCATATTTTCAAAATTTTCCATTATAAGTTGAAATAATAACACTCACACTACTGACAGGCACGTATGATGATAAGCCTGCTTTTTGTTTCAAACATAATTTCACAGATAACGTGATAAACAAAAAACAAAGTTATTGTGATCATAGCACTAGTGATTTCTGCCAGTAAAAAGAATAAGCTCAGTTTTTCAAAATTTTAAAAAAGTTTCCATATTATGTAATACATCATTGCATTCAGAAAAAAAATCCTCTCTTAAAAGGGCCAAAAAAATTGCACGATACCAATTTAAAATTTTGAGGTTAGATTAGATTACTAAAAATGTACACAAATAAAATTGTTTTTGTTAAGTGCCAATGAAAGTATTTAAATTACCATGCAAACTAGTTCAAATCGCATCTCAATATCTTAAGTAACAAAAAAGTTACGGCATATAAAAGAAATGAGGAGATTTTGTTTTTTTTTAATTTTAGAGAAGTGGGCCATGGCAAGTAAAATTTGAAGATGGATTCTTAATGAGCTCTCAAACCTGCACCTTTTTGCTAATTTAACCATAGCTTTATCTCTTCAAATACAAAAGTTACCCATGTTGTCCCTACGAAATCCGGGCACCCTGTATATGACTATCCCAAAAAGCCAAATTGCATTGACTATTTATTTATTTATTTATTTAACAAAGTCGTGGTCAATCAACAGATAAAGTCCAATTACTGATTGGCCAAAAGAAAATACATTTAGAATGAGCATGTACATCTGCATGTTGCCGAAAAATTGACTGCACTTGTAACTTTTATTTCTAAAGACGAAACTTCCAAAAATTTAATGCAATCAACCTCTCGACCCCTTCTGCGTAATATACAAAATTAATAGAAAATAAACACTAAAATTAAAAATGAGTACAGCGAGTCTCTCGGCCCTTTAAGGAAGGAAACTACAATCTAGCAGAGATTTTAGCTCTACAGATACTTTTAAATGTTGAAATTGACAAGGAAAAATAGTCAATGTTGTTTAAATATTCATTATAGCTTCTAGTTAGTCTTATTAAAGGTGAAAAGTTATGAGTATTAATACGCGAAATTTGTGGTCGAAAAACAAGAGAATTGCGCAAATGACGTTGAGGAACATTAAAATTAATAAGACCGATTAAGTGGTTGGAATTATAATGGTTATTAAGAAGTTTGTAGAGACATGAAAAGTCCAACAAGATTCTTCGATCTTTTAATCTACACATGTTTAAACTGTTTAAACGGTCGGTATAATTGTTGTAGGCAATGTTAGCTCGATAACAAATAAATTTCGTGAACTTGTGCTGCACAGATTCGATTCGTTGAATATGTACAGCATAACAGGGTGACCATACTACGCTGGCGTACTCTAAAATAGAACGAACATGAGTAAAATATAGCAACCTCACAGCTTCAATATCCACGAAATTTTTTGTTACTCTTAAAATAAAACCAAGCATTTTATATGCTCTTGCAGCTGTCGAGTTAATATGTGCAGTAAACGTTAATTTATTATCAAGCAGAACTCCAAGATCTCTTACAGTCGTAACATTTTGCAAACTTATGTTGTTTATAGAGTAACTTGATTGTACTATATTTTTGTTAATTGTGAATCGTATGAAAGTATACTTGCCAAGATTCAGAAATAGTTTATTTTTAAAGCACCAGTCGCTATACTATACCATTCATATGGTTATAAACCAATAAGAATGCGTAATTTTCCTTAGTTTTTCATGTTTTACAACAGTTATTTCAGTAACTATGGCGATATTAATTATACAAACCTTTGCATAACCGAAACTTTGTATAATCGTAGTTAGTAAAATCACATAGTCTTGAAAAAAATGTGGTGTGCAGTCTACCTGTATACATCTCAACAATCGAAAATTCTCGAGACTCGACGTATTGCAGGTAACACGTCTCGTATAATCGATTGTTTTCGATCGTCTAGTTGTACAATATATGGGTATATATCATTGTCGAAATAGTACTACGTATGTGATATTACAATTTCTGTGAACTTCCGTGAAATAATAATTCTGGGCTTGATGTTTGATATTACGTGCACAATGTATACACAATAACAACAATAATAATTGTTACTCATTGGACCTTGCAACTGTGCAAGGATAAAAAATTACAATTTGCGAGTGAAGAATCGCAATTATCTTGTGGTGAAATCAGTTTTAGGTAAACAGTAAGCGGGCCATTTTCTGTGCCATCGAACCAGAGCTTGCAATTAATCACGTTATAATATATAAGCTCGAAAAAGAAGACGATTTAGATCAACATGATGTCGACAGTACGTGTTCTTCAAAAAATATACCTGGTAATGACAGAGATTTGTTGAATCATATTGCGATATCAACGTTAGAACCAATAAAGAAAACCTGCAGTGCAGTGGCTATCACTAAGAAATTAAGCCTATAGAGCTTGAAGCAAGAAGAAAGCAATGTCGAGCGGTTGGTGGATGAGCTGGCACGAGGCCCCGACATTGTTACGCAGACGGCTCGCGTAAGGAGGGTGACGACGCCGTTTTTTGCCTTCAACCAACAGGGAGAGCTACAAAACCAAACCACCAGCATGGCCGACTGGAGCTTCATTTTCCAATTTGGTAACCGAGTACGTTCCACAAGTAAGGCCTTAGCTCGCGAGACTATCGACGCTCTCTAACGGTAGGTCCACAATCTGCCATATTACGTGATATTCGCAGACCAACAGAGCTCTAGGCGTATTGTGGCAGGCGGCCATGACGGTACGCGCATGAGTTAGATTTCAGTGGTACAGACTCACTGCGGAATCAAAGGGAACGAACATGTGGATGAGTTGACGAAGGAAGCGCAACTAGCGACGGCAAAATCCGATTCGATTTCGTATCCGAGGGCGTGGTGAAGCGCAGAGGCGACGCTGGGGCGAAGGTCAGGCCACTGAACGAGGAATTCGTCAGGAGCAAATTGGCAAAGCGCCCATGGAAGCTTCGGCTCTTATCTGGTGCAGATCGAGAAGAGCGGTGACGACGCATGCGACTGTTGTGAGGGCTGAGACACCGCGAAATACGTATTATTGGTATGCCCGCTTGAGGCATACCATGAAGGGGTGGCAGCGAGGCGGTTTGTGACTGCAAGGATGAGTTGCCCGAGGGATTTTGAGGATGTCGCTTCTGCCCAATAACCACTTGCTGATTAAAAAATTTAAAGACATAACGTGATAGCAACAGGTACGTGGTACTACCATTTCCTTGCAGCTTTTATTCCTATTTCTGACAGCACATTTACGTAAATATTAAGTAGGGTATTAAATTGCACACTTGTCTTACACCTATCCCCGTGCCGTGTAAATCCTAGAAACTGTACTTATTCCCTTTACCTCAAGCTTGTGATCGACAGATACACACATGATTTATCTGAAATGAAACCATTTCGCTCTTCACTGATTTTCAATATTTTTGGGAATATGCACTCTCAATCGACACATGGTCTATTTGCAGCTGACGTATCATATCTCATTAATCCTATTGCTTTGTCTACCTTTCTGTATTTACCGCAGTATTTTCTTGCAATAGCCCTTGCATACGCAGTGTCAATATCTCGCTTTCATGCAGAAAGTATTTTATATCCCGACTCTCATGTCCAAAATAATTTTATATATTGACGTTGTTTGTATTGATAGTAACTTTCACGTCCTCTTATCGAGCCCCATATTTGCTGGAATTTATTTTTCTTTTTTTAGTTCCTTCGCTGAACTCCTTTTTGCCTGTCGATTAAATCTTTTACATTCTTCACAACGTTCTGCTATTTGATTTCTTAACCATATCTGGTTCCGTCTCTTTTTATATTCTGTCTCAATGTCTCCTACGCCGGTATTTATACCCTTCCATTTGAGGTCAGATTGTAACTTGTTTTTTACGAGCCCCTTCGTTGTAACCCAAATTATAATACTGAGATTTGGGGCTTTACCAAGTCATTTTTATTAATCCGACAACTAATTCTGCTACGCAAATATTTAAGAGCAACGCACGGAAAACCATACGACTTTGGTGACAGCTTACTGCGCAAATGCTCAGGCGCATTGCCCACCGAACACAACGCTGATTCGATTACAGTTCTTGAACGACCAAATATAGAATTAATCCCAGATCTGGCTTCAGCAGATCGAACCGGCGGTGCATCCACTATTGTGTCACTCGATAACGCCACTGCTTCCTTTGTTGTATTGCTAGCCACAAAAATGCTAACTCAGATTTTGACTAGCGTTGTAGCCAGCTTCAAAAGTAAGTCACACAGCATTTCCTTGTGCCCGCGCAGAAGCACTTTCACTCGGCCAGCGTAAGCCAATGTAGTCACAGTGAACAACCGACAGTTCAACAGGTTTATATAGAAATAGCAAACTAGTAGCGTTTTGTTATACAACAGTGAAACGTTATAGAACATAAATAACTAGAATAGACAAAATTTACACTTTTCAATAGTTACTATACAACTTAAAAAAAGTACTTTTTTGTAACTCTAATGGTTTCAACATGTCACTCATGGGGCATAGTTTGTTAGAACAATTTTCCGAATCTAGTGATTTCCTTATTTTGAGCCTAAATATTAGCATTTTCAAATTCAAATTCATAATTTTAATAATCTAATCAAACTTTAATTCTATACGAACCTTCTTTCCGCCTAGCTCGTATATTAATGCTTTGCAGTTCGTTATATTCGTCGAAATTCAATTCTAAATGGGGCTTTGTTCCTGTTTGGGGTTACGTAAGCTATTCTCGCATGCTGCAGGGGCGATGTCATCTGCTTTTATCGCGTCTTAATGAGTTCCTGGTTCCAGTCAAACGATTGCATGGTTTTTAAGCAAAACTATGTTTCGTCATTTCGTCCCGTGGCAACCCTATACTATGAGTTGAACAAGGAACGAGTTAAGTCATGCGCTTGTGTGGTTTCAGTTGGTTTTTGGAATCGCGGCTTAAGCAACTGATTACCGCCCGTCTCTGAGCTACAAAGCACGTGTGTCAAATTCGCGCCCTTGCGGCCCCGATTTATGTGGCCGAGGGGGGGGGGAAGGAGGCTTTGTGAAGAAATGGTATCCCGCTTCCACTGTAAGAATTATCCGTGTGTTTTCGTTAATTTGTGGGAGCCTTTCGAAGAAATACAACTGTTTCGTTTTCGTGGCAGCCCTTGGGGGTTCGTTGTGAGGTGTACATTAGCTGTTGGGGTTCAAGTGAAGCAAGCGAGTGTGGTCGAACGTTACCACCGTGGGGGATGCGAGACCCTTAATTATCGCTACGGCAGATTATTTATCGGACTCTTAAAAATACCGACACTAGCTTAAATACGATGTCATGTTGTATCTCGCACGTTGAGAGTTCGTCCCGTTGTTCTTGTATTGGAAGTTTCGTACGTCTTCACTCGTTCTGAGGATATCGTTCTGCCAACCCCTGGCTGTGGCAAACATCATCGAGGCCGTGTTCCCACATCCCGCCAACACCCTGTGGTCTCCAGGTCGTTCTTTTCTTCAGGCATTTTGGGGCAGTGGGTTTGAGAGACGACCAGGTACAATGCCGCACGTCAAATGTAGTCAATTAGCCTCCTTCAGGTACCATATCTATGTATTAAATTTATTGTGTATAGCGTACAGTGAACGTAACATCCTCCCATTTACATATTTTATTATTTTAATAAAATTTATTTTTAAGTACTTATACTTTGTTGTTTACGATATTTGCATGCATTTTGTGTGTAGTTTTCTGTAGTAAAAGAAGTTTAGCAGCTGCAGCAATGAGTTATCTTTGCACGGTAAGTCAGTGTTGTACGTGGATCGTTGACCAAACTCTACCAAGCTAGAAGTAACAAGGTGAGGACCCTTACTTCCACATTTGGAGTGCGTTCACCTGTGCTACTTTTGTTTTCGCGATCTAGTCCGAATGTGGTGGCGCATCAATTTTGAACATCTTTTACCCCGTTCCGGGAGTACACCCCTAACTGGTCGTAAAAAACTGCCCTCTCGAGTGAGTTTTCCTAGCCGGTAAACCTTTTGTTATGGTCATTGTAACAGAGTTAGGGCCGTGTATTATAAGTAAATTTTTTGATTACGTCGTAAAATTGTGTTTGTACGGTAACAAGTTCTTCATATAAAATCTAACATTATTGGGCAATAAGATCTAGAACGTTCGTGGTCGAGTCTTTGTGAACACATATCCAATTTTTAGCGGTTTACCGGTTTACTTACAACTAACTGTATCGTCATCGATTTTTGCAATCTAAATAAAACTGCCACTGTAACTATCGCAGTTTTGTTTATTATTTTACATGTTAAATTCAACTTTACAAACTAAACTGTAACAGATCTTGAAGAAATTCAATTCCTTCGAATGAAAGATGCAAATCAAGGGTTATCATCACTAAATCATTTTCCAACATCATTTGCTACTTTTATAGGCTTTCCGCCGTGTTAATTCAGACTGCAGGTATTCCATTTAAGGGGCTTTAGAAAATATAATCGACGGTAAAAGCCTTCAAAGCGAAATACTAACTCCAACACTACATGGAAACACGTCGTCAAAGCAAACATCTTTCTTTTCCAAAGTCATTTTTAAGTAACATCCTCATCAATGTCATCCACTTACTCACTTTTCAAAAGACATAGTGAACCTTTCTGTCAACAATCAACAATGCCGCATAAAACTCTGAACAAACTGAAGCCATTCGTCATTTTTATTAGAAAACTCTAAACTTCAAGCAGCCTCCAACAAGTCCATTTCAGCGCGGCTGCCTTCTGTAGGTCGCGCTGTTTTGTGGGGTTCGAAAACATTTATTTGAAAAACTTGGCGCCCAACTTTGATAAATTAATGTGGCAATTCTCGCAACAGCGGTTCAGCGACGGACTGAATTTCGTCCTCAGTTGCACAACTCCCACCGGAGAGGGCTTAAATGGAATTTCCATCAAATGAAACCCAATTTTATTTTCTAATTCTGTATAATGACAGAGCACTAAGGCAACAGGCCACTTAGATGTTGATTATGCTGCGAGCTGATTTGTGGCTGCAATACACCACGAGACGTTCACGGTCTACTTTTAAAGAACTTGTACTATATGTGAAGCTATTCGTGTAATAAATATTCTTTTATGGAAATGACTGATCATAATTAATAGGACGAATAATAAGCAAATATAAACGTATAATTGGAACCAAAAAATCTTAGCAGAGCAAGGAAAAAATCATGTTTGTTTAACAGCAGCTGTAAAGAATCCAATGCATTACAGTGCATCGCCTCTTTTTCTTTTTGAATTCAGTGTTTTTGTGTATAATCATATTCAATCAATAATTCTGGTCGGATTATCTAAGATAGTTACGATACAATGATCATCCAAGAAAGGCATGATACAACGAAAAATTAGCTAACACCGGTAATTATTAAGTGGCAAATAGAGTTTATTTCAAGTATGCGTATGGTAATTGTATGTGTAGCGCATAAATACGGTAACTCCGTTAATGTTCACTTTCGGGAAAAAATCTCAAAGGAGTATAGTGCATTTGTTAAATAATTTTCAGATTTTTACACCATTGTTTTGTAGATTGTTACGTTCAGAATGCGTCTATTCAGATTTACAAGTCAGTGAGGGCGGTTGAATTTTGGGTATATGGCACATAGCTTAAATTTGGGGCGTCACCCTTCTCCGCCTTGATGTGTTTTTGTCAGTACTCGAAGGAATAAAATGAATGTTCTAAGTTTCGTTGCCTCTTTCGTTTGTGCAACGTATTCAAGCAGTTCAGCTTCCATTTTGGTCATCCAGGGATCGACAGGCTTTCTGGGGAAGTGATGCTGTGAAATATTGGGTTAGTCCTCGTTATGTTAGCGGATTAAGCATCTCTGGTCGATTTTTGTAGAGAAATTCCTCTTACGCCAATTTGGCGGAGCATCTTGGTAGCGAGCTGTCGGAATCCGTTTTGCAAGTGGCCTATTTCTGGGGTAGATTTGTTTAAACTTCAGTTTGTACCATGTGTTTAGACAACTTGTAGTAGTACTGTTTGAGGCTTTTGCGGTTACTCGAATTATTCTCCTTAGCATAGAATTTCGGCTTAGACCGCGTAGTATTTGCATATGAACACCCAGCATTTTCTGGCTTAATGTGCCTTGCACCTTGTGAAGTCGAGCAAAAACCCGCGCAATGGTGTTGCTCTTTGGTGGCTCGTGTTGTTTGAGTATCTTGAGAACGAGGATACTTAGGCAGATTTGGCCGTTTTGCTGTTTGTGCATCCATATTCACTAACGTTTCGCAAGACCTTGCAGCTTGCATCATCAGAGTGAAAGTCGCACTAAGAACCGAAGGTCGGTGTGGAGCTATTTATAGTCCTCTGTGCCAGGCGCGCGGAGTGGCGTAACGCTGGTTGGTCATCCGTGTGCGACGTAATCCGCGGGGCGTGGCCGTATGACGCACAGTGGTTGTAATGCTTTAGATCGTGTATCACAGGGGTCCACGTGATTATAATTAGAGCTTGGATTGGGGCCTGCAGTACTGGCATTTCTGCAGCATTCGTGTGTCAAGCCCTCCATTTTAATCGATTTATAAATCAGCGAATCGCCAGCATAGAAATTGGAACGACAACACTGCAATACTGACTGCAATACTATTTGAATTTTGAACTGATGTAAAGTGATACTGTGCGTTTGGGTGAAGTCCGTCAGACCTTCCTGACATTATTGTGCCTATTTGATACCCTCGCAACTTGCAAGCAAGTCCTGTCTGGGCTCCTTCAGAACCCCGTGGGAATTACGTCTGCCATCGAACTCTTGTTAATCGTAGTTTGCTTAACTATCTCAAATTTCTAATAATTTAAATCAAATTACAGATTTCCTGCTAGCTCTGGATGCTCGTCTGTCCGAAAGCGTGCAGATAAATAGTGACAAGAAAAAGCTAATTTCAAATCATGTCACAAACGCTATTGCTAGGTTAATTAATGACGAAGATACAAACTCATCTTTTATTTATGCACAATGAAAATAGCATACTACGTACCATAATTAATTCTATAACCAATACTTTGATTAAAAACTGTTGTGGTAAAATTAATTGTAATCGACTGAGTAGACAAAATGAGGTTTACCCTCAAACTAAGTAGGTCAACAGACAAATAAACCATAGTTCGGGTTTTATATTTATTACGTAGATTAAATGTGATTTGTTAAATCGTCGGATATATGTAGCGATACCTATACTAGAGTTTAGTATTAAGAATTATGTTTTCTGCTTTTAAATGTCGTTTTTCATTACAGAAAAGAGAATGAGGTACTATAAAAGGCTTATTTCACGGTACGTTTTCAAATTATTGGGCAAAATGTTGCATGTTGCAAAAGTTTCCCTGACTGAAATTACTTCCATAGAGATAAAAATACAATACAGCATGAAATCTTATATTATAAGCGCCGATGCCGGCCGTCCAGGCTTAAGCAGGCGCGCGCGCACGCAGCATGAACGGCCTGCATGCTAGCAAGTGGCGCGCGCGCACAAATGGCGAGACCACATTTGTATTGTTAAAGCTGGCAAGACCGGACGTCGGCTGGCCACCAGCCTAAGCAAGCATTTTTATTGTTAACCGTTTCTTTACGCTGGCAGGGCCAGACGTAGGCTGGCCACTAGTTCTAGTAAATTTATAAACACAAACATTCTGCGCATATGTTTCAACCTATGTTCTGCTTTCTGTGCTGACGTCACGCCGGAGAACTTAGGCCTTTGTATTTAAGATGGTACTGGTAAAATGATGCGGGCAGTTAACAATTCTGCGAATCAATTTAATGTAATGTAATAGTGGTCCTTCAATTAGCTGCAAGCTATTTTACATATATTTACATATCCAACACACTAAAATATATCCATCGCACTCAAACAAATCAAACACATTAAAACAGTAACGTTGACAATTAAAAGCATTCTAATTTGTTTATCTACGACAGTGTGTAAAATTGACTTTTAGTTGGCAGTTCTAAGTTTGTAAAACGACTGTTTCATAACATGTTTTCATTAGTGTACGTCGTTAGTAGCAACGTGTTTAAAATGATTTCATTAGGCACGTCGTAAGTAGTAATGTGTTTTATCATTTTTAACCACCCAAAATTACGAACGGTTGCTAGTAATCCTATTTTACGTTTAAAATATTTTCTTATATTTACCGTGTTTTATCGTGGATAAAACATTCTACGGTTCACATGCGTAAAGCATTTTTAGTCACTTGCGGGTCTTAAAACGCTCGCTTACTGGCGCTTTAACTCTGTCCCACTCTTAACTAAAGACTAGCGTTGCGCACTTGTATATAACTTTAAAATGCTGATCCAGCTCAGATGATAATTGAGCAATTTTCTTTTAAATAGCATAGTTGAAGTAGAATTTTGTTGAAAAGTTGTAGCCCTTCATAAAATATAGTTTCTTTTTGTATCCGATTTGTATATAAAAGTGACTCAAAAATTGGTATTGTTGAGGGCGTAGCCGGACATTTGGGCGCCGCCGTTTGGGCGCGGCCGCTTGGGCGAAGCCGTTTGGGCGGGAACACACTTGGGCGCAGGGCCACTTGGGCGCTAGACATTTGGGCGCGAGGAAATTAACTAAAGTATATTAGTACTAACTAGCTTTACTATTAATAGGTCTGAACATTTATTTTTAATTTTATTTTATTTTACATTTTTAAATTTTAGAAGCACGTCCAAGGAGGTGGCGGGCGGCAAAAATTTAGTATAGAAATATTAATTGTCGAAAATGACAACTTTATTAATACAAGTAGGTTCGACAAAAACAAGTTAAAAATTTTAACTTTCCTGTAAATACTAACAAATCTTTTGCGGAGATTTATTACATTAAAATAATAAGTAACAAATGTGGGATTGGCAACGCCGCGGAAGACGGGTGTTGAGCCACAAAGACAGTTGGTGCGCGAAGGCAGTGCAACAATGACGTAGAATAAGATGGACGCTAGTAGTAAAGACGTATTTAGGTGAATATTGTTTTCTTTTGTTATTTGCATTTTAAGTGTTCACTAAAGTTATTAAAGTTATTAAAGAATATTTGCTGAAGTGTGTGTTGTGTTCGTTTATCGCAATCCTAGAATTTTGGGAGCTCGGCCGCGATTTGGAAACGACGCCGTATTAGAACATTCTGGAAGCTGTCAAAGTGGTTGCCTAACCGATCGAGGATTTAAGGGGCAGAGGGTCGAAGCTCCGCTTGGAAATTGCAGCAGTGAGCGCCAGCCAAGGGGTCTATCCTCAAAGACGTTGAAGGGGTAGCCTAACCAAGCGAGAGCCCAGACGTTTAGAGGTGGTCGATAGTCGTAAAATTTGACTATCGATAATTTCGATAATGGTAGTTCGTACTATCCGAACTATCCATAAACTATCGATAGTATGAAAAATGGTGTCGGGTTGAAAAAGTTATAAATTTTATTTAAAAAAAACACAAAAATAAATAGGTAATTCTAACAAAATAACAAAAAATTCAATGAACTCTTAAAACAAAATAATTGCTATAATAATTACTAACGGCCGTTTGGGCGCGGCTTAGGAACTGTATTAGCATATCTTCGTCTACTGGGTGTTGGGACAAAATACCACTAATATTATTGACAGAACAGTATTCATTGTAGCAACTTTTATACTTAGCACATTCGAGCTGAAGATGACTTACGGCAGCAGATGTGTTGCAGACATCGCACGTAGGTACTTGAAAGATCGTTGTTTATAAAGTTTTCAGATATTTCATTGGTGTTTGATTGCAATACTATAACTTCTTCAACAGCTTTTTTCAATATTTGCGTGGCGCAAATTTTATCTCAAGTAGATCTTTGGCTCAATTTTAAAAATAAAATTGACTTTAATAACAATATTTTTGGCATATCAAATATTATCACATTTACATAGGTATCGTTTGTGACAACAAAAGCAGTTTATGTCGCCGCAGTTGATGTGGTTGTAATAGGTACATCTATAATTTGCTTTAATGTTGCTCTTGTTTAATGTTAAGTTGTTTGGACCAATAGCATCTTTCAGTAAATCGATACTTAAGTCTCCACTAATTATCACGGAATGCTTTAAAAACTTACAATTATATCTAAATAATTTCGTAAATAGTTTATAAACGATACTTTACTAGAACTCGAACTAGAACTACCCACAAAAGTAAATTTTTTGCAGTTACGTATAACTAACGACTAAAGATTATTTTCGAAATGCACATTATAAAAAATATTATATTTTACATTTCATCGTACAAAAATTATTACATCTCCTGTATAACGAGTTTATGAATAACAAAAGACAGCTTGATAACCATTTAGACCAATTCCGTTGTCACTTATATCTGCAGTAACCCTAGTTTCAGACAAGCACACAAATATCGGTTTATTAGCTACCAATTTGCCTATTGCATCTTTGTGAACTAGAAAACTTGGAGAGCTTAGCTAATACACATTGAAATTTAAATTTCGACGCTTATTGCAAGACATTTTCATGTTCTATAAAAAAATTATGGTTAGATAATTCATCGTCATTTTGGGAAACCAACAATAGCGAATTTCTTAGTCCTTGAAATTTATATTTGTTTGTTCAGTAGATTTTGGTATTAAATTAGAGTAAACAACGGACGAGGGAGCAGTGAATAAATTATCTTTCCTATCACAGTGCAGTAGTTTATTACAATGAATACGTAACATACATTTAACTCGGAACAGGACGTATTCAAAGATGATGAACAAAGCAAGAAAAATGTTAATGAGAAAGAATACTTTAAGGATAAGTGCACGGAACATTGCCTCGTGGAACAGAAAAAATCAGGAAATCATACAAGAATTGGGTCTCACCAAATCGAAATATGTCTCCCTGGGTGAAATAAAATGGAAATGATACGGAAGTATTAATGCAGACAAATTTACACTATTTTACAGCGAAGTAGAGAAGAACAAAAGAGCTCAGGGAGGTGTAAGCCTGCTGATACACAAAAAATACGAAAATGAAATATTAGACATAACATATATTGACGAACACGTGATGCTTGTCACACTGAAGCTAGAAAATACTATGCTAAATAGTATTCCTGTCTATGCACCAGACATCACTAAAATGAAAAGAGAGAAAGACATGTTCTATGAGAACCTACAAGACCTGTTGGACACTACAACAACCAGCATCAAAACAATCATTCTTAGAGACCTCAACGCAAGAGTAGCTAAGGAATCAATTAATGTAGGGAAACAAAAGTTCAATGAAGAAACGCTCACACATACTCCGAGCACCCTATACAACAAAAAATCACATGGTCAGATACAAGAGGTCGCAGCTCCATAATTCGCTATATTATAACAAACAGCTAAATACATAACACAAATATAATAGACGTTCGCACCCTATCAGCAGCAAACATAGGATCAGGACATCGACTTATACCGGGGAAAATAAATATATCAATAAAACCTTTACAGTCAAGAAATACAAAAACTGATGAACGATGAAATACAGAGAGCCTCGAAAACGAAAAGACTAAAAACCTATACTGCAACAGACTAACAGGGAAATTAAACACACACAATTTAGAAACAGTAGCAAATATAGATAAAAAAAGTAGTATTCAACAAGCAGTAGTAGAAGCATTAGGCAAAATGAAAACATAGCAAAAGAAAATAAATTATTTCAACCTACAAAAGAAGTAAAACGCACGAGACTAGAAAAGAATACGTGAGAACAAGGAATAGAGTCAGTCACGAAATAGATAATATCAAGAAGAAACACTGGGAGAGATTCATCAATGACATGGGCACGACTTATATGGATCTCTAAGAAAAGTGCGGAAAATGATAAATGGACAAAGAAAAGACATGAACGAATTCGTATGAATAAATGATATCATAGAATAAGAATAAATTGAACATAAAACTATATGGAGATAATAAGACAAAGTAATAAATAATGGGGAAAATGGTGATAAAGTGGAAGTGTCAGAAGAAGAAATAAACATACGAATAAAACCATTGAAGAACAGAAAGACGCCAGGCCCAGATGGAATACACAATGAACTCGTAAAATATGGAGGAACTACACTATGGATACGGCTCCACAAATTATTCAACATGATAATAAATACCGGAAAAGTATCAGAAGAATGGAAGACAAGTATCCTAATACTCAAGAAAGGAGACGGGAAAAAGCTAGAAAACTACCGGGGCATGAGCTTAATGAACTTAAGCTGTTAACGACAATAATACAGAATAAGATAGAAGAAAGGATAGTAATATCAGAAGAACAATGTGGTTTTTTAAAGAACCGCAGCACTATTGGCGCTACTTTTATTATCCGACAAATAGTAGAAAACCCCATCGAATACAACAAGCATGCATATACAGGGTGAGGCACATAAAGTGTTACAGAGCAATAGCACTCAAACTATTGATCATATCCAAAAATGTTTCAGATAAAAGTTTCAGTGTTCGAGAAGGCCGTCATACTGGACTACCCTATTTTTTTATCGGTGGAGGCGCTGAAGCTACGTCAAGGTCAACTCCAGATTTTTAAATGGAACTATGTATTTTTTTTCGATGACATTATTACCGATTTTAAGACAAATTCAGATACCTGCAACACAAGGTCATTCTAGTTAGCAAAGTATGAAGATAGTCAAAAAATCGAAAAATATTGGAATAATCACTTTCAAAGGATCCACTAACCTTGGTTTGGTTCTACCTACAAAAGATGCTCGAAGTGATGAACCTCGACTTGTAAGAACTTGTTAATTCGCTGATGAAAAGACCGTCTAACTTCAGCTAACATTTGTGGTGTAATTTCGGTACATGCTCGTCGTATTCTGTCTTTCATGTCGTCAGGCATGGTAGGTGCTACCGCCATTACGCGATCTTTGACAAAACCCCATAAAAAGTAATCTGCTGATGTTAGATCTGGCGATCGAGGTGGCCAAGCTACAGGACCGCCTCGTCCTATCCACTTTTCGCCAAAAATCTCATTCATCACTTGTCTTAAAAACAGAGCATAATGGGGTGGTGCACCGTCTTGTTGACTCGCGTTTGCTGCACTGTTGCATTTTTCGATTTTTCGACTATTTTCATACTTTGCGTGACTACAATGACCTTGTGTTTCAGGTCGCTGAATTTGTCTTCAAATCGGTAATAATGTCATAAAAAAAATACATGGTTCCATTTAAAAAAGTGGAGTTGACGTTGACGTAGTTTCATCGCCTCCACCGATAAAAAAATAGGGTGGTCCAGTATGACGGCCTTCTCGAACACTGAAACTTTTTCCTGAAACATTTTTGGATGTGATCAATAGTTTGAGTGCTATTGCTCTGTAACACTTTATGTGCCTCACCCTGTATATGCTTCGTGCACCTAAAAAGCATATTCGATAAGGTGAAACGAAACGATATTATGAACCTGTTAGAAATACAGAAAATAGAACAAAGGATAAACATCTAATTAAAGATAAAAATGGGAATAGTAAAGCAAAAATCAGAATGACAAGACAGAATCAGAATACATAGACCTAAGAGGAGAAATACAACAAGACGACTCACTTAGCCCGCTACTGTTCACCATGATAATGGATCAAATAATACACGAATTAAACAAAAAGAAAAGGATAGAGAACGAGAGCTCGTAAAATCACTTTAGTATATTACGCTGATGACGCTCAACTGACAGACGACAGTGAAGACGACTTGCAAAGATAGCTTCATACCTTCAATGTAACAGCAAGGGAATATAACATGAAAATGTCAGCGGAAAAGACTCAATGCATGGTGATGAGTAAGAAGCCATGGAGGTGTGCACTGGAAATAGAGAGAAAAAGCATAGAACAGGAAATGCCTTTCAACTACCTAGGAGTTGAAATCACATTATAGCAGAGATAAAAAGACCAACAACCAAAGTGACGAGAGTCAGTAACTGTCTAAGAGAAACCATCTGGAAGAACAAATACATGACCACAGAAAGTAAGATAATTATATACAAGGCAGCTATAAGACCAATTGTAACATTCGCAGCGGAGACAAGGGCAGATACGAATCAAACAAAACGGTAAATTAATAACGTAGAAATAAGATCACTAAGATCGATAAAAGGCATAACATTGAGAGATAGACAAAGAAACAGTAGCATATGAGAGCAATGCTACATCTAAAAACGTAAACAAGTCGATACAAACGAGTTAGAAGAAATGGGATACATTTAGATATAATGCGACCAAACCGAATAGCAAATATAGTAAATATGTAAGAATAGCAAACCATATAACAGAAGACCAGTTGGAAAATCACCAAAATGATGGCAAGATATGACTAATTTACAATCAACCATAATAGAAACGGAATAAGATGTACACAAATAGGAGCATTCTTAGTCACGCTAAGAACATAATAGACTATTAAAATTTATATATTATAGCAAATGGAACAGATGCTACAACAAGATAGGTTCAATTCATAGCGGGCACGTTGGTAATAGAACAAATGATAACGTAATCTATCCAGTCTTAGTAAATTGCATACAAAGTTTTTTGGAATCTTGAACTACGTCTTCAATTTTTGCATTGGATTTCAAAATTCCAGTAACCTTAAAATAATTGTTCCAGTCCAAATTGTAACCTTGCAGACATTCCTCGCACATGACTATCAGCCAGCACTAGCACCTTTGAGATTTTATTTAGGTCTTTGAAGGTCTCTTCTTTCATTTCCATTGATAAAGTTCTGTTGTTTATGCATTTGAAATTCTGCAATTGATTTTTACTTGTATTGTGTGGGACATATTTTTACTTCTTTTTACTATAAAGGAAATAATGGATTCACCCCAAAAATTTGAAATTGAGTTCTCAACAGATCTTCACGTTTTAGAGTCCCCTGATCCCAAAAAAACATATTTTTTTCATTGGTCTGTCTGTCTGTCTGTCTGTGTGTCTGTCTGTGAACAGAATATCTCAAAAACGAAAAGAGGTATTGCGTTGAAACTTCATATATAAGTTTTTTGTACTCTGTACATGTGACAGCAAGCTTTTGAAGAAAATCGAATAACCGGAAGTAGGTGTTTACTCTTGTGATTTTTCATTTTTTTTCGATTTTTTCAAAAACGGCTCCAACAATTTTTTTCAAACTTTACATTTTTATTAAATTTTTAATGTGTATTAATGTGAGATAGGTGATTTTCTAGTTGAATACTTCTAAAATGAGTTACTTTTTTTTTTCTTTGCAATTTTTTTTATTAACTCCTATTTTAAATAGAACACCCGGTATATTATTACATTTTTGAATTCCGCTTAAAATTCTAGAGAAAATTTGTCTCTTCAACTACCGCTCTATTTTGTACCTGTTTAATCTTGTCTTTAACAGATTAACCAGATATAAATTTATAATTATTCATTTAAATTTTACGAAACATTCTAAAAGTTAAAAGCCACCAAAAACGCAATATTGCATTATGCAAGCGCGGCGACCTACTCACAGTCAAGTTTAAACACCTCGCAGTCGCCGCTCAGCATTTTTACACGGCTTCGTGTACACAATTACGCAAGGCCGTGACAAGGTTTAAATGCCTACAATCGCAGCTCAGCATAAAAGACGCTCGAGTTCATGGAGTCCATATCATATCACGGAAGCAAAACCGCTGAGTATTGTTTTGCAAGACTAGCAAATTAACCTACTGAATATAATACATTGCACCTGTTATTAGAAATGAACTTTGTATATTACTATGATCTAAGCAAATTTGTTTGTATATATAGAACAATTATTTTTGTAATAAACCAGTCTGCATTTACTTGTTAGATTCACTTACTGCGTCGCTGTGGGTCCAAGCCTATAAATAATTAAGGGATGTGAGGCTGCATCTCACACAGTGACGAATTATCATCCCGTTAAGTGGCATGACTAAGCTGTCTTAAAGCGGAAACTGCTGTCTCAGTTCTGCGCTTAACATAAGGGATGGAACCAGCAAAATAACGTAACGGACGCCTGATTTCTACAGCCTCCAGGCGAATCTGTTCATGGTCCTTCGAGCCGGATCTGTCTACAACTAAGAAGAGGTACATCCCGAGAAGAAAACAACATCTACCAACCCACCCGGTTCCCCGAAAATGGCAAACAATATGGAGGAATTCAATCAGCTAGCTGTCGCCCAAGAAGAACTCGGCCAGAAGATCACGCAGGTATTTTCCAACAGCAAAAAGGACCCTGCCAGCCGAAAAACAGAAGCTTACATCGCCAGCCGAAACAAGACGCTGGACGAAACTTGGAACGCCGTGACCAAAAATCACGCCAAAATGGTGCAGCTAAGTATTCCTACACATAATTATTTTACCACAGGGTATTACGAACAAATTAAAGCCATCTACTGCGAAGCAAAAAGTTATTTGCAGAGCTGTTTAAAGGCAACTGAAAATCCCGACCCCTCTGAAACTAGGAGGCGAGAGGAAACAGTTGTAAATCCCGAGCAAAAGGTTCGTATCCGAAAACTGCAGATTCGGATGCAGAATTTTAAGCAATCTTTGGACGACGCCGAACTGGAACAAGCACTCGGAAGGCCCGCCATCACAAAGAGGGAATTAAAGGAAGAATGGGACCGGGTGATCGAGATGGACGAAGAAGTCATGTCTAACGAGATGGATTCAAACCAGACGCACTTCAGTCCTGAATTTACTACGTTGAAAGACAGGTACCGAAATTTAATTAATTTGTTACAAGCACCAACAAGGAACGAGCAAGCATCAGCCATCTCGCTTCCTCAAGTTAAAATCCCCATATACGAGGGAAATTATGAGGAATGGGCCACTTTTAAGGACCTATTCACCAAATTAGTAGATGACAACCAAAACATGGATGATGTCATCAAAATGCAGTATTTAAAAACGCATGTCAAGGGAGAGCCCAGCCGACTAATCCAGCATCTCGCAGTGACTCAAGCCAACTACAACACCGCTTGGAATTTGCTGCAACAAAGGTATCAAAATAATCGCCTTATTCTAACCAAATTGCTAGACACCATCTTCGATCAGCCGGTCCTCTCCAAGGAATCAGCCCAAGGGTTGAAAAGATTGCATGACTCCACTAAGGAATGTGTGGAAGCAATCAAAAATTTGGGCATTTCCACCGACAGCTGGGGTCCGTGGATTAACCGAGTTATTACTCGAAAATGGGATCCTGAAACTAACAAATTATATGAGCAATCGCTTCAGTGCCCAAATGAAGTTCAGGATCACCAAACTCTAATGGCCTTCTTACAAATGCGGTTCCAATCCTTGGAATCCATTGATGGAGCTCGAAAACCAACTCAGGACAAGCCACAGAAAAATTACGCTGCCGGATATCTCAACTGCAAGATGTGCAATGGGGACCATTACATCGATAACTGTGGTCAATTCCAGAGGCTCTCCACCCACGAAAAGCAAGAAGTGGTAAGAACCTACCGATTGTGCTTTCGATGTTTGCGACACGATTCTAATATACAATGTCGTTCGTATTATAACTGCAAAATCTGCCGCTTTCCACACCATACTCTGCTTCACAAGGCACAGCCGCCATCAAAGCCGATACCTGCTCCGAAGATGAAGACGTTTTCTCACGCAGCAGCCATGCAGACCTCCAACGCTCCAGAGAAGAAGCCAAAACCCACAATCATTGCCGCCAACCTAGGCGCAAAGAAGAGCCAAGTGCTACTGGCCACAGCAACGGTTCAAGTTAAGGCAGCATCCGGGATGACTCATCTCTTGAGGGTCTTGATAGATCCAGGGTCTCAAGGTTCCTTCATCACCGAAGCCGCAGCCGAATTATTAGCGTTACCCAGGACCAAGATTCGAGCAGAAATCTCCGGAATTGGGAACAGCGAAACAAAAGTCGCAAAATGGAAAATCACAGGTTTGATTACGCCAAGATTTCCAAGTAAATTTTCCTTACCTGTTACTTTACTGGTACTTCCCAAACTTACAAAAACCATGCCTTCATCACCCATTCCGAACATAAAAATGGATGCCTGGAAACATGTCTTCATCGCCGATCCAACCTTCAACCGACCTGGCCCCATAGATATACTTCTAGGCGCGGAAGAATATTCCCAAATAATTCTCGAAGGAATCAAGAAATCCAAAGATGGCATCCTAGGACAGAATACCGAATTGGGATGGATCTTATCAGGAACCATGGGAAGACGACCTCCCACCAGCCTTAAGGTCAACACCATGGTTGCCAAAATTGAAGAGGATGAGCAGTTGCAGAAATTCTGGAACATTGAAGAGGCTTCTCCTCAAAGGAAACTTTCCCCAGATGATCAGGTATGTGAAAATAAATTCACAGACACAGTCCAGCGAGACGTAGATGGAAGATACGTAGTAAGGATTCCATTCAAACAAACTCCAGTACACATGGGAAGGTCCAAACCCTCAGCATTGGCACGATTCATACATCTGGAGAAGAAATTAGGACAAGATCAAGATCTAGCAGTCCAATACAAGAAATTCATGCAAGAATACTTGGATTTAGGACATATGGAAAAGGTGGCAAGGGAAGATGAGAATAACGGCAAGTATTACATTCCCCACCATGGCGTCATCCGAGAAGCAAGTTCATCAACCAGGCTTCGTGTCGTTTTCGATGCCTCTAGCAAGGCCTCTCACGGAAAATCCTTAAATGAGATGATGTACGCTGGACCTAAACTTCAGCAAGAACTGGTCGACATTCTACTTCGATGGAGGACACACAGGATTGTTTTTTCTGCAGACATTGAAAAAATGTACCGACAAATCAGAATGAACAACCAAGACCAGGAGTACCAAAGAGTCCTATGGAGATTCGACAAATCACAGCCAATCAGGGAATATAAGCTGTGCACCGTCACTTATGGAACCGCATCAGCTCCCTATCTTGCCATTCGAACCTTGCATCAACTCGCACAGGACGAAAAGGTCTCATTTCCATTAGCTTCAGAAGCAGTGAAGAAAGATTTCTACGTGGACGACGTGCTTTCTGGGGCCGACACTGTGGAAGAAGCGATCCAACAACAAGGTCAGCTCATTTCCTTACTAAAGCGTGGAGGCTTTACTCTACATAAATGGTGCAGTAATGAGTCAGCCATCATTCAAGAACTCCCAGAAGAGTTAAAGGAACAAACATACCTCGAAAGAAGTGAAGACGGCGTAAAAAAGTCCTTGGGCATTCACTGGTCTCCATATGAAGATGTTTTCTGTTTTAAGGTAGACGTTAAGCAACAGGAATCCACCAAACGCACCATACTATCCGAAGTTGCCAAAATTTTCGACCCATTGGGATGGTTAGCACCCGTCATCATCACTGCCAAGCTACTCATCCAAGAACTATGGCTCGAAAATATCAAATGGGATGACCCAGTGTCTGAAAATATCCAAGGCAAATGGGAGACGCTCAGGTCTCAACTCAAGGCAGTGGAAGAAATTACCTTACCAAGGTGGTTGTTTATCAAAAGGGAATCTCTAGTAGAGCTGCATGGATTCTGTGACGCCTCCGAAAGAGCTTTCGGGGCCGCGATTTATACCAGAGTCACCACATCATCCGGCCAAGTCAAGGTATCCTTATTAATAGCCAAATCCAAGGTGGCACCAGCCCGAGCCAAGACGACATTACCAAGACTGGAACTCTGCGCAGCAGTACTCCTTTCCAATCTACTTCAAAGGGTAATTGCAGCATTAGACCTTCCTAAGGTGTCTATCTTCGCCTGGACCGACTCCATGGTTACATTAGGATGGATAAAAGGAGACCCGGTACGATGGAAGACGTTCGTCGCGAATCGAGTAGCCGAAATCAACAATCTAATTCCGGCTCAACATTGGAACCACGTCAAATCCGAAGAGAATCCTGCAGACGTCATCTCCCGAGGCACTAGTCCAGAAAAACTAAAGAATCATCTCCTATGGTGGGACGGACCGAGCTGGCTAGTTAACAAGAGTTCATGGCCGTGTCAACCAGACACCGCAACCACCGAGGAAGAAGCAAGAAGTTACACTGTGCATCAAACTACCATTCATCAAGACGAGAACGAAGTCGTTCATCGTTTTTCTTCTCTAACAAGAATGGTACGAGTCATGTCACATTGCCGAAGATTCATCAACAAGTGTAAGCGACTTCCCACTCAATCAGGATGCCTATCAGTGAAGGAAATGGACGACACCATCCTCCTACTCGTTAAGGTCATCCAAGGAAGTGATCCTATTTTGAGGGCAACAGGATCTCAACTCCGGCAGAACAAATATGTGAGTTCCAGTAACAAGCTTGCCAACCTCAATCCCTTCATCGATCAGCATGGAATAATCCGTGTTGGAGGAAGATTAGAAAATTCCACCTTGTCCTTCAATGAAAAACACCCAATCATACTCCCGTACTCCAGTCATATTTCCAAACTAATAATCCAAGAGGCGCATCTACGCACGCTGCACGGTGGCACCCAACTCACTCTCTCATATATCCGAAGAAAATATTGGATCATCAACGCGAAGAAAGCAGTCAGCTCCAGCATCCAGAAGTGTTTCCGATGTCTACGATACAAAGCAGAGGCAGCTCAGCAACTGATGGGAAATCTTCCATCAACCAGAGTGAATTCAACTCCTCCATTCTTCCATTCCGGAGTGGACTACGCCGGCCCAATACAGATCCGAACATCCAAGGGAAGAGGGCATTCTTCGCACAAAGGGTACATTGCTGTTTTTGTCTGTCTATCAACCAAGGCAATCCACCTAGAGGCCGTCAGCGACATGACAACCAACAGCTTCCTAGCAGTCTTCAGGAGGTTTACTGCCCGAAGAGGACGCTGTGCACACCTATACAGCGACAACGGAACAAACTTCGTTGGCGCAAGAAAAGTGTTGGACAAGGAAACCCGCCAAACAATTGAAGGCCCAGTTGTCCAAGAAACCTTAGCAACCGGTGGTACCCAATGGCACTTCATCCCTCCAATAGCCCCTCACTTCGGAGGGATATGGGAAGCAGGGGTAAAATCAATGAAGCATCATCTGAAGAGAACTATTGGCCACGCTACTCTCACCTTTGAAGAGTTAACAACTCTTCTCTGCCAAATTGAGGCCTGCCTAAACTCACGTCCTCTATGTCCACAAGGCAACGATATTGAGGACACAACTGCTCTGACGCCAGGCCATTTCCTAATAGGGAGGGAAATCATATCGCCACCAGACCCAATCAACACTCCAATATCTTCAAATCTATCGAATCGTTGGAGGATAATCCAAAAGATCAAGCAAGATTTTTGGAAATCATGGAGCTCGGACTACCTTCATGGATTACAGCAACGAAACAAATGGAAGAAACCATTGGAGAACACTAAAGTTGGAGATTTAGTGTTAATCAAAGAAGATAGTATCAATCCTAGTAAGTGGCCTTTAGCAAGAGTCACTGCAACTCATCCAGCAGCCGATGGATCAGTACGAGTAGTGACGCTCCAGAAATCAGGAGGACATCAGCTAAAACGATCCATAGGCAGCATCATTCCATTACCAGCAACTACCGAGGAATCGCAGGAACCAGAGGCAGAAGATAAAATTTCAACTAACATTATCCAGACACGATCATCCCCAGCACCAAGGAAATCTGTCGCGTCCAAATGGAAACTGCTGTTACTCATCTTTACCCTTCCTACCACCAATACATTAAGTAAAGCAGAATTTAATATCCAAAAACCAGACAGCGGGTACTATGTAGAACACATTGGACACGGGAAGATTGAGAGAGGAACATTCCGGATCGAAATCCAGTTCGAGAGGGGGAAGATCGAAGAAGACTTCGAAACAGTCACAGACATGGTAGACAAATTCGACAATCTCTGCGACTCTGCAAAAGAACTGTCCGAAGACACATTATGCAAGACACTGGTGCATCATCTTCTGGAACAGAAAAAGCAAATGGAATGGATTAGAGATGGTATGGAAGAAATAATAACAAGACGAGAAAAAAGAGGAGTCCTTGGCACAGTATTAACATCAATTTTTGGAGTCAACGATGAAGTCTATCAAGATATAGACAGGCTAGACAAGAATCAACAGGAACTAATAAAAATGGACAGTCAACAATCCAAATTCTTGCTATCAGCACTTTCCAGGTTTAATGAAACCGAAGAACGAATCGACAAGAAGCTGGAACATTTCCAAGAAAAATTAAACCAAGGAATCCGGGCCATTAACAACATGGACAAATGGTATAAAGCAACCGACTCCAACCGACTAAATATTCACATCATCAGTGTGTACCAAGTCGCCACAAATGTAATTAGTGAACTGTGCAACTACCATATTCACATCTTAAACGTTCACTTTCAGCAAGGTAATCTGTACGAGCTAATAACACCTGCTCAAATTAAACAGATCCTCGCTAATGCAACCAGTAAACTTTCACCAAATTTGGAGATATTACCAACGCCAATTCTAAAGGTTGACATTGGGCATGACGACATCTACATCAACGTCCAAGGGTATTTCATCATAGTGGAAAAAACGGAATACTCCTTAATTAAAGTGACACCAATTCCTCTCCAAATCAGCAATGGATCCTACTGGATGATCGATGTGTCGAAAGGAATCTTCGCTGTGGATTACAACCTACAAATGTACTTCCACGAAACAGATGAAGAATTCAAAGAAGAGCTACAAATTTCTCCCACTACCTATGTTTGCAGTCCAACGGTAGTTAAAGGAATTGAAAACAACCCAAACTGCATCATTGACGATATATATCACCGAGTAGAAACCAGTCAATGTCTCCTACGAAGACATCGCATCCAGTCCATTATTTGGAAACAATTGTACATGGAAAACACCTGGCTATTTGTAGTCAGTAAACCAACCCGCATAGCAATCACTTGTAGTGGAAACAGGGAAGAAGTCACCGTCAACACTACAGGTGTCATTCAAATTTCATCGGATTGCATCATCCAAACTGCGAGGAATACATTAACCCCAAGGCACAACAGAAAATACAAGATCCTGGCTGGATACTCCAAGGCTATCAGTATCAATATTACCAACCCAATCACAACAAACTCATTTTCAGAAATCGCAGAGGAACCTGTACTAACTCAGTCAGACCACTTCGAAGACCTACAAGCATCGCAGTTAGATTTCCAGGAGCATATAAAAAACTTCACCTGGAAAGCCATCCGACATCATTCTCACCTGTCTATTGGGGTCACAGGCAGCCTTTTGGGAACCGCTGCCCTACTAGGAGCTATCTACTACATTCGGCAACGAATAACACGAAGGAAGCCACCACCCGCACAACCCCAGGCAGAAGAATATCCTCTCAAAACGCTCAATCTCGAAGAAACAATATAATTTATCGGTTTGCTTTTTTTGTGGCTTAAAATTGGCAATATGTTTAATCTTGTCTTTAACAGATTAACCAGATATAAATTTATAATTATTCATTTAAATTTTACGAAACATTCTAAAAGTTAAAAGCCACCAAAAACGCAATATTGCATTATGCAAGCGCGGCGACCTACTCACAGTCAAGTTTAAACACCTCGCAGTCGCCGCTCAGCATTTTTACACGGCTTCGCGTACACAATTACGCAAGGCCGTGACAAGGTTTAAATGCCTACAATCGCAGCTCAGCATAAAAGACGCTCGAGTTCATGGAGTCCATATCATATCACGGAAGCAAAACCGCTGAGTATTGTTTTGCAAGACTAGTAAATTAACCTACTGAATATAATACATTGCACCTGTTATTAGAAATGAACTTTGTATATTACTATGATCTAAGCAAATTTGTTTGTATATATAGAACAATTATTTTTGTAATAAACCAGTCTGCATTTACTTGTTAGATTCACTTACTGCGTCGCTGTGGGTCCAAGCCTATAAATAATTAAGGGATGTGAGGCTGCATCTCACACAGTGACGAATTATCATCCCGTTAAGTGGCATGACTAAGCTGTCTTAAAGCGGAAACTGCTGTCTCAGTTCTGCGCTTAACATAAGGGATGGAACCAGCAAAATAACGTAACGGACGCCTGATTTCTACAGCCTCCAGGCGAATCTGTTCAGTACCGTTTTTGTAGAATTGGTAATTTTTGAAAATTTTTGACAAATCCTTAAACATTTAAAATAAAATTTTTGGTTAATTATAAGATCACTGTAAAAGGAAGTTGTGTGCGTGTATCACACCAGATTTTTGTTGGATGAGATTAGTGCAGCAATTTCTTTATTAACATTTTCCAATTCACGGCGTTGATCTATGGTAATTTTAATTAGTGAATTTACAGGAGTGAAACATTTATTTGTTTCTACATCATTTGTGACCGATTTGGTTTACTTTTTGTTTAATAATTTTAGTTGCTAGGTTAGTTTGTCTATTTTGGTTCTTAAGTAAAACACTTCTGTATTACAACAAATTTGCTCATTCTTTTTGCGTTGATTGATGATACACATTTTTTACTTTGGATATCATCTTCCTCACTAATAAAACTTGAGCTTAATACAGTTTTTAACTTAATAATCAAATCACTGTTTTGCCTTTAGTCGGCAACTGTCTCTAATAAGTTCTTGTTTCAATGCAATCATCTGTAAGTTTTTTACGGATGTTTCCATTTTTTATAGGTTACCACCGCTAATTTCTTTAATAGTAACTTGAACTACAGCTTACAGCACGCGCACTTTCTCAAACAAATTCATAGATACGCACTCGAACGTTACTAGGGTGGATTCAAAACATATTCGATCACAAGCTATACCTTCAATCGATAATGATTAATTTATAAATAAAAATGTATAAAACACTTTTCTTCATTGTACTAATTTCCATTTACGTACTACTAATAATTTTATTAAAAAGCGAAGTGAAACCACAAATAACAATTCAAAAGTAAACAGCCTACAGAAGGAAAACTTATTTACCCAATCAATGATAATAATAATATGTATTTACTAGTAGAAAATTATTATACGAGGGCCACTAGCAATGTTATCCACCTGGCCATGAAAAAGACAATTGACATGATCAAGCTTTATTTGTCAAATAGTAATCTAACCTTACGTGGAAAATTTGCGTTACTTGTGATAATTAGTTTGATTTTTATAAGGTGTTTTGTGAGGGAAAATGAGTGACTTGAGATTAGAATATCGCACCGTCATTAAATATCTTACAAAAGAGGTCCACCAGCCAAAAACCATTCTTGAAAGAATGGTCGCCATGTATGGACATGATGCACCATTGTATTATGTTGTAAAATTTTGGTCTAAACAGTTTCGGCGGGGACGTAAATCTATCGTAGACGATCCCTAAAGTGGAAGACCAAAAACGGCCACGTGGGAGGAAATTACGCGAAAAGTTGAAGCCCTGGTGCTCGAGGATCGTCGTGTGAAGGTTTCTACCATTTGGACCAGAATTGTGACTTTTTATCACAAATTGTAACGGGCGACAAGACCTGGGTGCATCACTGGGACCCTGAAACAAAATCAGAATCGAAGCAATGGGTTCATAAAGGGTCTCCACCTCAAAAAAAGGCAAGAACGCAACCATCTGCTGGGAAACTTATGGCAACAGTTTTCTGGGATGTGAGGGGCATTCTTCTCATCGAATATATGCCAAAAGGGATCACAATAAATGCAGATGTCTACGCTAACACTTTGAAAAATCTGCGTAAAGCAGTTTATCAGAAACGACCCAATTTTTCCAATCGAGAAGTATTTCTGCTGCAGTGCTGCATGACAATGCAACTGTGCATAAGGCTGCCAAAGTCCGACCAATTATGCAGGAATGCAGCTTTGTAGAGATAGATCGTCCTTCCTCTATAGTCCGGACCTGGTTCCATCTGACTTTTACCTCTTTAGACTACTAAAGAAAAACCGTCGAGGGCGCCGTTTTGACTCTGATGAGAGCCTAAAACAAGCCGTAGACCACTTTTTCGACAATCAAGAGGAATGCTTTTTTACTTCCTTTTACAATAAAGGAAGTATTGGATTTACCCCAAAAATTCGAAATTGAGTTTTCAACAGATCTTCACGTTTTAGAGTCTCCTGATCCCAAAAAACATATTTTTTTTCATTGGTCTGTCTGTCTGTGTGTCTGTCTGTCTGTGAACAGAATATCTCAAAAACGAAAAGAGGTATGGCGTTGAAACTTCATATATAAGTTTTGTGTACTATGTAGATGCGACAGCAAGCTTTTGAAGAAAATCGCATAACCGGAAGTAGGTGTTTACTCTTGTAATTTTTCAGTTTTTTTCGATTTTTTCAAAAACGGCTCTAACGATTTTTTTTAAACTTTTCATTTTTATTAAATTTTTAATGTGTAGTGATGTGAAATAGGTGATTTTCCAGTTGAATACTTCTAAAATGTTTTTCTTTTGTTTTCTTTTCCTATTTTTTTATTAACTTTTATTTTAAATATAACACCCAGTATATTATTACATTTTTGAATTCCGCTTAAAATTCTAGAGAAAATGTGTCTCTTCAAGTAACACTCTATTTTGTACCGTTTTTGTAAAATTTGTAATTTTTGAAAATTTTTGACAAATGGTTAAAAATTTAAAATAAAATTTTTGGCTAATTATAAGATCACTGTAAAAGGAAGTACAGCAGGTGATAAAATCACTAAAAAATCATAAAGCACCAGGCGAAGACCGCATCACGGGGGAAATGCTAAAGTATGGCGGACCAATTATAGTAGATGCAATACACGACATAATCGTAAATGTTTGGGAAAAGGAAAACATGCCGAAGGAATGGAGTATGGCAATCATATGCCCAATCCACAAGAAAGGCGATAAGACCAACTGTGATAATTATAGAGGGATTGCGCTATTAATTCAAGGATACAAGGTTTTAAGTAAATTAATAAATGAAAAGATGAAGCCGTGGATGGAGAAAACAGTAGGGGAATACCAATGTGGGTTTCGAAGAGGAAGAGCGACGACGGACCAAATCTTCTCAATCAGACAAATGCTCGAAAAATTCGGAGAATACAACACTGAGCTGCACCACCTATTTATAGATTTTCGCCAGGCCTACGACACCGTAATTAGAAAAGAGCTACTCTGCGGATTGGACGAGATGAAGGTTCCAAGAAAATTAATAAGACTGGCAAAAATGTGCCTTACTGAAACAAAAGCAAAAGTTAGAGTTCAGGACCAACTATCGGAAAGCTTTATAATTAATAATGGACTAAGACAGGGAGACGTAGTATCAAGTACATTATTTAACTTCGCGTTGGAAAGAATAGTACGACGGATACCAATCAATCCCGGAGGCTCGATATTTAACAGACGATGTCAAATACTAGCATATGCTGACGACATAGACCTTATAACAAGGAAAACAAGAGACATGGAAGAAGTATACGAATATCTAGAACAAGCGGCGGATGAACAAGGGCTAAAGATAAATACAACTAAAACAAAATATATGATAACAGCCAGAGACTTAAGTAATTACGAAAAAGTTAATAGCATTACCCTCAATCAACATAACTACGAAAGAACAAACCAGTTTAAGTATCTAGGGTCCGTAATTAACGAGAAAAACGAAATCGGAGAAGAGGTTAAAGCAAGAATAGTAGCAGGTAACAAATGCTACTACGAACTAAGAGACATGTTAAAATCAAAATCGTTGTCGGTGAATAGTAAAATAAAAGTGTATAAAACAGTGATAAAACCAATAGTGACGCATGCAGCGGAAACATGGAGCATAACCAAAAGTGAAGCGAAAATGCTGGATACTTGGGAGAGAAAAATTTTAAGGAAAATATTCGGCCCAGTGAATGAGAACGGGATGTGGAGAGTGTTAACAAATCAAGAACTAAAAGCACGGTATGAAGGACCTAATATAGCTACAGAAATCAGAGCGAAAAGGATAAGCTGGCTAGGACATGTGCAGCGTATGCAGCCCACAAGGAGACCTAAAAAGTGCTTAAATAATAAACCAGAAGGCAATAGAAAGAGAGGAAGACCCGGACTACGGTGGCTAGAAGAAGTAGGAAAGGACCTTACGGAAATTGGTGTGACGAGATGGAAGGAAAAAGCAAAAGACCGTAAGGAATGGAAAAGGATCGTAAACGATGCAAAAAAGTTGAAAGAGAAACAATAAGTAAAAGATAACAGCAACAACCAATCTAAAATTCGAGTAACGCAAAGAAGATTCCCTCCTGAATAAACCCCAGGAGGGTTGAGACGCGTGTGACGAACGCGCCCCGTAAAAAATAAACCCGTTCTGAAACCCCTAAGGAGGTCAAAACCCTTCATGGGTTGTCGCACCAAGGAGTAAGTAAGTAAGTAAAAGGAAGTTGTGTGCATGTATCAAACCAGATTTTTTACATTGGTATAAGTTCATTGGAGAACAAATGGCGTAAGTGCGTTGATGTAAGGGGGGATTATGTTGAAAAACAAAAATATCAAAAAAATCATATGTCTTTTGTTTCATGGGTAGATTTCTTTTCTAGTGGCCCTCGTATTTAGATAAACGTACCAGTCGGATTAAATAACCGTCTTGGTTCCCAATGAGGAATAGACCCAGGAAATCTCCTATTTGTCGTAAGAGGCGACTATCTGCGATTGTTGTCCTAACTAACCTAATTATCTTATTCTATTTACCATAAATCCCAATTACCCTATCCAAGTAAAAACTGGTCAATGGTCTCGTCGGCAAATGAGGGCAAACTTTGTCTGATTAGCTGAGAGGGCAGAAAAACTCAAAAATGGTGTAAATCGAACTCCAGAGTCTCGCAAGATATTCGTTCCTCCAGGTTAGGGGTTGAGGCGTTGGACCTGCTCTCCAGTACTCGTAAAAAACTTATTTGCAAAAAACTTAATCGTCAAGTCTCAGGCTTCGTATGTTCAGAATATAAGATGACTTAGGCTACGCAGATGGACATTGAATGTTGGTATATGGAATGTGCGTGGCATAGCAAATAAAACAAAATCAGTCTTGTTAGAATTAAAAGAGCTAGATATGGATGTAGTATGTCTCAATGAAACTAAGAAAAAGGGCCAAGGTAGTGAAACTATGGATGACGATATACTACATACCTCGCCAGGTATTCACAAAACTCAGAGAGGAAGTGCAGGAGTATCGGCTCTAGCGAGAAAGGGATGTAGCAATAAAATTAAAGATATTGAGTACGTGTCAGAGAGATGTTTAAAAGGTAGTCGTTGAAATATATAGAACTTAAGCAGTTGTACTAGCAGTATATTCCCCTACGGATGACGCCAGAGACTACGTAAAAGACCATTTCTATTTGATACTTAGCGATCAACTTAATAATACAAAGAATAAACAACAATTAATTCTAGCGGGCGACTTGAATGCGAGAATTGGTTAAAAAATAAATGACAAAATAGTGGGCCAATATGGAGAGCAAGTACTAAACGATAACGAGAAGAGGCCAAAACTTTATAATACTACAAAGGCATCTACCACAGCTCCTTACACTAGAAGACGTTTTGTCTAATGCATCTTAATATACAATCCATTAGAAATAAGACTTTAGATCTTGAAATTGTATTAAACAATGTTGAATTTGACTTTAATTCTATGCTGGATATTGTTTGTGTTTGCGAACATCATCTAATGGGAGATGGAATTAATTTAATTAATATAAGCAATTATTGGGTTAAGAAAATTTATAGTGTAGTGTGCCAACAATGGAGAAACATTTTGAGTGTACCGCAATAAAGAATTCTAAGTCAATTATTATGGTAATCTACAGAACTCCTGACAGTGAGTTTTATATTTTTATGGATAGCTTAGCGCAACTCCTTGAAGAAGTGTCGACATTTGGTTTGGATGTGATAGTGTGTGGCGACTTTAATATTGACCTTAACGTAGAGAATGTTAAAAAAAGGAAAAGTTGAGCAGTATGGCAATATTTAATCCAATACCCCAAATCCCTAGAATAACTAAATATTCATCAACATTAATCGATAATATATTTACGAACTTAAGTGAAGAAGATGTTATTGGTTTAAATTGAGCTGATCACTATCAACAAATAATAAAAATTAATAATTATTTCTGCAACTCTATTCTTATATCTGAACAATGCCGACGTTTTAACGAAAAATCGTTTTCAAAGTTTAATATACTCATGTCTTATGTAGATTGGAATCCTGTTTTGGAGGCAGCAAGTGTGGATAATAAAATGCATACATTTTATTATTTCGTACCTAATTTGTTTTGAAGATGCATTTCCCATATATATAGTTAAACGCAATATATGTCATAAAAGCGTTGGATAACAAAGGGTATCAAAAAGTCAAGTAGAACAAAAACAGATCTATTAAAGTACAAAAAATATAGTAATGACCCAAATTTGCACAATTAAGTAAATTCATACATTAATTATTTTTTTTTTAAATTAATTTATTTATAGTGCCCTGACTACACAGGTCCTAAGACACTTAATAATTTTATATTTTGAACATTCGCATAGTATATGATGCACTGTTAGGTTACTACTATACTGGTCACATGTGGGACGCGTTTCAACTTTTTTTAAAGGTAGTCGTGCGTGAGTTTTATATGGCCTGCCATCAGGCGCATATCGTACACCGCTTCACGTTTTGGTTGAGCCATATACTTAGATGGAGATGTTGGTTTGAAATAGTTTTTCCTATCCGCCGTTCTTGTCCATTCTTCATGCCCTTTTGTTTTCACAGATTGTTTTATAGCAGTTTTACTGTCAGTATCGGCTAAGTGTGTTGTACTGTAGGTGTTTCCATGCGCTGCTTCTTTGGCTAAACTGTCTACTCTCTCATTCTCTTGGATGCCTGAATGTGATGGGACGCATATGAAACTAACTCACTTATTTTGAAGCTGAAGTTTGTGTCGGACTGCGTGAATATCTAGTATATATTCATTGTCGGAATAAGTATTTTTCAAACCTTCGATGACACTGTGGGAATCGGTAATAATGGTAGCTTCATCATCTTCACCTTTTAGAAGGTAATTCAGGGCTTCTTTTATAGCGAAAAGTTCTGCACTGTAGATAGTTGCCTTGTCTGGGAGTTTAAACTGACGGTACGTGTCTTGATATAGAAATGAACATCCTACGCTGTTGTTAATTTTAGAACCGGCCGTAAATATCTGGTTGGTGGAGAATCTGGAGGAGACGTCGAGAAAGGTTTTTCTAAGAATGTCCAAATTGGTAGTATTTTTGGGAAGTTTTGTCAGTTCGGTATCAATTTTAGGAGGCTGAAGTAGCCACGGATATTTAAGAGTGGGATGTGAGTTAAAATTTAAGGTTATTTGAAAATCGGTGGACGTTTGGTGTGTTCGGATATTAAACGGAGCGAGCATTTTTTGGGTTGTGGAAAATAAGTTTTGATGTAATGGTTGTTTGATGGCATGTATATTCGGATGATTTAGATTTCTGGTAATTCTTGTCGAATAAACTAAAAGTTGCATTGAAAGTCTGTAGTTTAACGGTGCCTGTTCGGTAATAGCGTGGAGACTGAGGACTGGTGTTGTACGATGGCATCCTGTAGCGAGTCGAAGCCCGTGGTTGTATATAGCATATAAGGACTGTAGTATTCTGTTGTTGGTTGAGCCGTAAATGCAGAGACAGTTTTCAATTTTCGATCTGATTAAGCAGTTGACTATAGTTACTATTGATTTTGTGTCTGCTCCCCATTCTTAGTGTGATATTATTTTAATAACATTGAGTGATGCTCTACAGCTAGTCATAACAGTTTTAATGTGAGATACCCACGTCATTCTGCTATCGAAAATGACTCCTAGATATCTTGTTTCTTTAACATATTCAAGAGATCTGTTGTATAAACTTAAGATTGGTGTAGAGGGGTATTTGCACAAGTTATTTTCAATTTCTTGAATGGTGACGCTTCAACTGGAAGTTTTGTATCAATAACGATAGTTGCAGGAAAATGGTCGCTATCGTGAGAATTTTCCGATGATGACCATGATAGTTTAGCGGCTTGTTTGGAGTCAGACAATGCTAGATCGATTGCTGAACAGGTATTTGTTCTTGGATCGAAGTGGGTAGATCCTCCAGAATTAAGTAAAGATATATTATTTTGATCTAAAACTTTTTCAATAACTTTTCCCTTGTTGTTAGCCTTGATACAACCCCATAGGGCACTATGAGCATTAAAATCCCCCACTAAAATAAATGGAGATTGTAGTTGATCGAATAAGTTTTCAACTTATGTTGTTGTTAGCTGGTGATGCGGTGGAATGTAAATGTTGCATATAGTTATTTTGTAGGTTTATTGCAACTACATACTTCCAGACTAGTAAGAATCTTTAGTTTCTCGGCGTACATGGTGTTTTTAATCGCAAATTCTGTTTTTGTTAAAGGGGATGTATCCTTTCAAAAAAGGTTGCATATTATTTTTTCAATGTGTTTCTTGCAGACACGGTATCTGAGGTTGCTGGTCCATTAATAAGTTTTGAATGTTCTCCAAATGACGATAGAATCCATTATAAGTAAAATGAAGAATTTTAAATGGATTTCTGGTAGCCATCTTGATATTGTAGAAATTTAATATTCAGATTGTCCTTCTTGATCTGGAGTACTTGCTTCAGATTCTGTTAGAGATGATTGCGAGGTTGTATTCAAAAGTAGATTTCTGATCCTTCTAAGTCTATATTTTATTTTCCTGTGCATAAGAAGCGGGTGTAGATCAATAAAGGTATTTACAATCGGCTCGATATTCCGTTGTATTTTTTTAATGTTTTCTGAAGGACTATATTTCATACTAATTATAAATTCAGCTAATGTATCAAGTGTAAAATGGTATGGATGGTTGTATCTGTAAAATTTATTTATAATGGTTCAAGATATTTTAATATTTCACTTTTTGCAACTTCACATGTTAGCTAGTTTTGATCAGTAATCTTTCGTTTTTTCTTTCCTTGGTTTTAACGAAAGATCATTTTCAAAGTTTAATATACTCATGTCTTAAGTAGATTGGAATACTGTTTTGGAGGCAGCAAGTGTGAATAATAAAATGCATACATTTTATATTTTGTTCCTAATTTGTTTTGAAGATGCATTTCCCGTACATATAGTTAAACGCAATATATGTCAAAAAAGCGTTGGATAATAAAGGGTATCAAAAAGTAAAGTAAAACAAAAAGAGATCTATTAATGTACAAAAAATATAGTAATGACCCAAATTTTCAATATTATGTAAATTCATACATTAAAATATTTAAAAATTCGGTTTTTGATATTTAACCAGCTATAACTGAAAAATAAAATTGTTAAATATAATAACACTGCCGAAACTATGTGGAATATTGTAAAGGAAGAAACCGGTAAACGTTCATACAAGCTAAGAATAATATGATAATATATAATGGTGATAATATTGAAATTAGGGTAGAAGACAAAAAAAATACAAGTCCTGCTTGTATTCCAATTATATTCAATAGTTATTTTGTAAACATTGCTTCCAATTTAATAAACTCCTTACAACAGCATGATTCAAGTTACTATTTAAATGCAATACAAAATAATAATGCTTCATCATTTGTCGTAATAGAAAATGAAGTTGCATCTGCAATTAATAATCTTGCAAATAAAAAATCCTCTGGCCCAGACAATATTCCTTTATCTGTAATAAACCAGGTTTTAAGTGTAATAGTTGTCCCTCTAACTAATATCATAAACTGTTCTTTTAGTGCGAGAATATGTTTTCCCAAATTAAAAAATCAATAATTAAACCGCTCTTTAAAATTAAACTGAAATTAGTAATTATAGGCCGATCTACTACTTCTGATATTACAGATTACAGCGGTATTTAAATTTAAAACAAATTTTAAATAGCTCCCAATTTGGTTTTAGAACAAGTCGAAACACAATTCATGCTACTTTTTCTTTTATTGAACAAGTAACTGAGGCATTGGAACACAACAGTTATACAATCGGGATTTTTTGTGATCTATCCAAAACGTTTGACTGTATAAATCACGATTTGTTGTTAGAAAAACTTGACTTTTATGGTATACGAGGTGTTGCTTACAAATGATCAAATCATATTAAAACGATAGAAAACAAATGGTCGAGATGTGATACAGGAACGACTCAGGAATAATTCAGCCATTTTATTCGAGCTTTAAACTTGTTAAATGAGGGGTGCCTCAAGGAAATATATTAGGCCCAATGTTATTCATCATCTACATCAATGATTTGCCATTCAATTTTTTGGACTACTCGTTTACTTTATTTGCTGATAATACATACAAAATGATATGCCTGAAAATAAATCTAATATTTTAGATCAAATATTTGTCAGTGGTTCACAGATAATAAATTAATATTAAACTGTCAAAAAACTGCTAGTGTAGCTTTCATTTCTCCAAGAAGCAATATATTCTGATATCGACTTCTGCCAACACCTTGGATCGATAAAGGAATCTCATCGTCCAATTGCAAAATGTGTACATCGGAGTCGCAGCATTAAAAAACTTATACAGGGTGTATACAAATTACCGCAAAAGGTCCAGGTAGCGATATTCCTGGTACAATTCTGAGTCGAAAATCTTAATACCAAAATATTGGATTGGTCTTCATGAGCCCTCATGAGCGGTAGATAAAAACAATTGCTTTTTCAGGTAAAGCACCCCTTCAGTTTTAAATACCACAAAATGTCATCACGAAGAGTTGTTCAAAATGTAAAATGTACGTCGACGATACTCAGGTCTATTACTTCATTAGCAAAGGCAACCCAGCGACATGCGTTAATATGAAATCTTAAGAAATCTTGTGCTGTAATGTTTGGAAGTAGAAATGAATGTGATATTAAGAAAAACACATACTACCTAGCCTTCACATAAATAATAAATTAATACCTGTTATTGAAGCAAGACATTTAAGTCATTGGACAATAGTTTTAGATATAAACAGCAAATTTCAAAATAGATTCAAAAAGCATATGGCAATCTTAGAATACCCTATCCACATAGGTCATACCTTAGTAAAGCAATCAAAACTACCCTCTGTAAATCTCTTGTTCTCTCTCGTTTTACGTTTTGTTCAGAAATTTATTATTCCGTTTAGATTATGATACCATTAAACGGTATTAAAAAATTTGAACATATCGCATACACTTCTTGGAACAAATTGGCTGAACATGAAAAACAGAACATTCCTTCAAAGTCGCTTGCTATTTGGACATTTTAGAAAAGCAACCGCCCTATCTTTGTAATAAAATCACTTATAGATCTGACGTACACAATTTAAACTTAAGACATAGGAAATAGACTTTAACTGTTCGTCTACATAAAACATAGCTTTTTGAAAGTTCGTTTTCTTACAATATTGTAAATGTATTAAACAAATCAGCTCCTTACAAAGATTTACCTGCCTTCGTCAAGTAATTACATCAAACTCAGTGATTGTCTCAATGTAATTTGAAGTTTAGTTTTTCATTATATTGTGTCTTGCACGACCATTAATTTTCATTTGATTTAATTGTGTAAATTTGTTTTAAGAAATATTTTGCGATTTACGTCACCATTAACTGTAGTTTAGTTAAGCAAGTTTTTTTGAAGTTCTGCTTTTTTTGTATTTAAGGTGAAGTTAAAAAGCAAGATTCTGAAACTTATCTTAAGGTTCCATTAATGTTTTGCGTGTTATATACTGTATATATTTGAGTTTTGGAATAAAATTTATTATTATTATTATTTATCTTGACGAAATTTGAGATACAGAAAAAATAAGACAGAATTTAATTTTTAAGGTGTTCAGCCGGCATCTGTTCCAATATTTTTCAATTTATAGTGTGGCGTAATACTAAAAAGACAGTAACTGTATCAGTTGGGTCCAAAATACAACTATTTTGGACAAGGGTGTAAGTCTATGTAACCTGCAAAAAATATTTTTTTCCAACCAATAGTTCTGAAGTTGCCACAGCGATGGCTGCACATTTCTGAATTTTTAAGAAGTATCTTTTGAGTCTCAAATATGCCTATTTTCGCCAAAAATTAAAAGCTGAACTAAACTCTCTTCACTTTGATGACGAATTAAGGTAAGTACTTTTAAAATCCTGTTAGATCATTGTTCCGTGTAAGTTACTTAAAGCAATACTCGTTCTTAGATGAATATGATCATTTTGCAGATTATTAGATAAATAGCTATTTCAACCTTATTTACCTTCGAAAATGTCCATCTAACAGCGGGTTTAATCGACGGTTTAGTCTCCCCAATGCAAACTTCGCTCGTTTAAATTATATCACACGTACGCTCTTTTGCCCCTAACCTCTACCATTACCTCCCTGGAACCGCTTTCGCATTACTTTAAGGGATGCGGGAGTCACGTAGACTAACCGAACCCGGAACGTCGGGGCCGGGAGTCGCCCGTACGCTGTGGCCTCTGGACATGATACTAAAACGCATAAGGCTAAGCCTCTACTAGAACCGAAAAAGTAACGTAACTTCTATATTTGTTCACATTTTATTGCCATTATGACAACCGCATACTTATTTGTTTGATTCTAACAAAATATTGTTGTTACATGCTAACGGTTAGTTTTTTTTCGAAAGCCGTACAATTTGTCATTATCAGTTAGGTTTCTTGTTTATAAATGAAGACGATAGCATAAAATATTATTCTCTCAGGTAGGGAATATGCAAATTAAATGCCATGCATATTTTTAATTGAAATTCCATAAAGTTTTACAGTTATGCAGAGGAAGCAGACATTTTTAAAGTAACAGATTAATATTATAAACCTACAAATTTAAATAATACATACATACTATTTGCTATAACCCTTATATAACTGTTTTATCTGCAAACAATCGCAGTTACATGAATAGCTGTATCGTGTATCCAATATAATCCTTCCACTTACACTCTAGTTTCTCCTAACGAACTGCATTTTCCAGAGCTAATTTCAAGCGTCGCTTCGTTTCACACATCGGCAGTTCCAAACAGATCCATTCCATAGAATTTCGGGTTTTGTTGTATTTTCAATTAGTATTGTTTTGCACTGGCATGCAACACTGCCTGCAAAAAATGTTGCTGATATTTGCTTACACCGGTTTCATTTGAATACTTTCTTTCTTTTGAGCTTTTCAGTTTTAGAATTGCCAGGGGTTTCATATTGTGTCTTTTTATTAACCGTAAAGTATTTGCAACTTCTCGTATGCTTCTCGTGTATATGTATGTCAACTGACAAAAAATAATTAGTCATTTCATTCAGCTTTTAGAAAGTAAATACCCGTTATTCAGTTCAATGGGATGCGACACTCGGAAGAGTTTAGAACAAATATCACTAAACCTTGAAAATCAGACAGTGCGTATTATATTTGTTTATCTATTTGGCAACCAATTCCTGCTGTTAGATGTGTATGATCAACAACAGAAATAAGATGCGTCTCTTAAATAAAGCCACTGAAATACAAATGAAAAAGTTTACTTACCAGATAGACAATGATAGATAAACTATTTATTTATTTATTTACTCCCAACATTTTAGAATACATAAATAATAGTCTTTAGTTAAATTATAGAAATATATTGGAGATTTTATACAATGCTGAGGAAAATGTAGAGGCATAGAACATACTGAAATCCTGCAGAGGCGAAGAGGAAGTGACGGATGGGACAAAGAAGTTCCAAACAGTAGGACACCACATTTAGTAGAGAGCAAGTCTAACGAAATATTGTAATATTGACGATCATAGTTCTCGCCCCATTCAATTACGAGTTGCTCCCCAATAAAAATTTATAGAAGTTGCAATTTACCAACCTTCGTTAATGCATTGAAAATGAATTTTGCTAATTTTCAAGCTTGGCACAAAATTTCCAAAATCTGAAAAAATTACAAAACGTAGAAATAAAAAAAAAGTTTTGAAATTGTTCACATCTGTTATTTAATTTTTATTATAATCCACGCGAAACGTTACTGCGAAGTTCTACTGCATAGCAGATCATTACTAAATAATACGTACCTACTACAGTTTTGAACCTTTTCAGCATCTTGTACACTTTAATATTAATTTGCAATTAGATAAAGATGTTGAATTCGATATTATATAAATGTTTTTTATATAACTTTAGAAGGTGTATTACTTATATGAGTCATTCTTATTATTACATTTATTAGCTGTGTTAAAGGAGTTCTGAGAATTAAAACCCTTTCGATCGGCGCGGCGACTCCACATATTATTATCCATAGTTTATTTGTTTACTCATGAAACGTGCTTTAATAGCAAATATAAGAACTGGAGCGTAGATGTTTCTAATAGAAGGGACAGGGCGGTGTGAAAAATGAATTAGATGTGATTAGACCTTTGAGTTGTTTAATCGATATGTATCTTTAGTTTGGTGTTAATTTTTCAATAAATATATTTTAAACGGATTTATTGCATGGGGAGCTTTTACAGTGTATAAACTAAATAACTTTGCATTTTCCGTATATATACATATATATCGTATTTATATTTTTAAAGTTCCCATTAATTTTTTTTTACAATCGCGCATTAAGTTATAGTACAAACAGCTGACACTAACATCCCAACCCTGCCAGTGGCCACTACCATTCTACGAACAAATGCAGCGCGGCAATAACCTTAACCCACGTAATATTCTTCATGTTAGAATAAAATACAATCAGACACGCTATTTACTATTCACTTGCAAATTTACCATTTCACAAAGGGCCAGAATAAAAAAAAATGCACATTTTTCTTATTTAAAAAATGAGAAAATAAGCTAATCCCTCCCCCCCCCCCCCCCCTCATAACCGCATCGCCGACTCTCATAAAAAATAGAATTGACCAGTAGAAAATCTCCAAAAAGCGAATTTCACAAAACTATTGTTATTTAGGTTTTTTTATCCCCCAAATTCAACTGGGCCGCAAAACTCCCACATCCCGAATATCGACCCGTAGAAAGCCTCCCAACAAAGAAATTCACACAAATATTTATTTTAAGGTTTTTCTGATAATTATATCGTTTTCCTCAGTTTGCAAACTCCAAATCCACCTGGGTCGCAAAATTACCATAACCCGAATTCTCTTGAAAAATGCAATTGGCCAGTAGAAAGCCTTCAAACAGCGAATTTCACACAAATATCAGTTTTAAGGCCTTTCAGATAATTATACGTTTGTCCCAATTTGCAACCCCCAAAACCACTTGGCCCGCAAAATTCTCACATCCAAAATTCTCTTAAAAAATAAAACCGATCTGTAGAAAGTCTTCAAACAGCGAATTTCACACAAATATTAATTTTAAGGTTTTTTTTATAATTATAACGTTTTCTCAATTTTGCAACCCACAAATCCGCTTGGGCCACAAAATTCCAACGCCCCGATTTTTTTTTTAAATACAACCGACCAGTAGAAAGCCTCCAAACAGCGAATTTCACACAAATATTAGTTTTAAGACTTTTCTGATAACTATATGTTTTTCCAATTTGTAACCCCCAAATCCACCTCAGCCGCAAAATTCCGACATCCCAAATTCTCTTAAAAAATAAAATCGATCAGTAGAAAGTCTTCAAACAGCGAATTTCACACAAATATTAATTTTAAGGTTTATCTTATAATTATAACGTTTTGCCCATTTTACAACAAACAAATCCGCCTGGGCCACAAATTCCCACGTCCCGAGTTTTATTAAAAAATACAATCGACCAGGAGAAAATATCCAAACAGCGAATTTCACACATATATTGTTTTTAACGGTTTTCTGATAATTATAACGTGTTTCCCATTTTTCAACCTATAAATGCACCTGGGCTGCAACATTACCAAATTTTAAATTCTCTTAAAAAATACAATTGACCAGCAGAAAATTTCCAAACAGCGAATATCCCATAAATATTGATTTTAAAGTTTTTCCGATAATTATACGTTTTCCCATTTTCCCACCCCCATATTCAACTGGACCGCAAAAGTCTCACATCTCGAATACTCTTAAAAAATACAATCGACTAGCAGAAAATCTCCAAACAGCGAATTTCACACGAATATTCATGTTACGATTTTTCTGATAATTATAACGTTTTCCCCATTTTGCAACCCCCAAATCCACTTGGACCCAAAATTCCCACATTCCGAATTCTTTTCAGAAGTAAAAACACTAATAGAAAGTCTCCAAATAGATTATTTTGCCCAAATATTAATTTTAAAGTTTTTCTGATAAATATAACGGTTTTCCTCATTTTGTAACCCCCAAATCCACCTGTGCCGCCAAATTCACACTCCTCACGTTTTAGAGTGCCCTGAACCCAAAAAACATATTTTTTTTCATTGGTCTGTCTGTCTGTCAGTGTGTGTGTCTGTCTGTGAACAGAATATCTCAAAAACCAGAAGAGGTATGGCGTTGAAACTTCATATATAAGTTTTGTGTAGATCGGACAGCAAGCTTTTTAAGAAAATCGCATAACCGGAAGTAGATGTTTACTCCC